>JALMQS010000118.1:13095518-13162391 GCA_024734495.1 Forficula auricularia
ATAAAATAAATAAATAAATACAGACGGATCTTGGAGATAGAACGCAGAATCATAAATTAATTATAAACAAGTATAATTTAGAAATATACAAAAATCCTTCCACACACGAATTTATTTACTGGGTTCTCAGAGTGAATCGGTCACAAATCATGTGAATTGAGTAACGAGTTTGTTAAAATAAATGTGTATACGTCCCTATAGTCTTATTTAACCACGCCATCATTCACTGTTTTAGTCCTTTTACATCTGCGATTCCCGAGCATATATAATAATGTAGGATTGCAAATATGTTGAACTAGCATTTTCTAATTGAAAAGCATTTGTTTTGCCGAGTAATAAAATAAAAGGCCTTAAATGTAAGATAATAGACACTGTATATATATATATACACATGCTTGCTTGAGACTTAGCTATTAGTCTTTCATGTAAGCCATTTCAACCTTCTTCTCTTTATAACAACAACTCTTCTATCATAATAAAAACGTTTCAATATATAATATTATAATATATAATATCAGTCTTTTTTAATTTAATATTTTATCTATTAAATAGACGATTGAAATATAAATCGATATACAAAGATTGACTTTTATTTTGCTTAACTATTTCGATAAGCGCGCCATGCTGAGTGTTTTGAGTAAAACAATGTCGTACACTTGGCGCAATTAATGTATTTAATGATATATTGCTCAATTATAGTTTAAGTTGATTTGTGCTACCTGGAAAATTTCCGTCTACCGCCACTGTCGAAATGCGTTTCAATTCCCATGTAGGCGGACACGATTTAAAACAGAAAATACTTATTTAAAAAAGACCGCAAAAGATAAATGAAAATAAATTTAACATTTAGTTTCACTGTTTATCTACATTATATATGACCACTTTTTTAATCAATATTAATTAATACTACTAACGTACCCAATTATTTTTCTCGTTTGGGGTATGCCTATTTCAAGAATTACCACATTTCGCCCAAACAAAAATTTCTGGCCGATGCCAGATTTTAAGCCAAAAATTATTTCATTGTAAAAACAAACGGCTGGTACAATTTCGAAAGAATAAGACTGTAAATATCGTACATCTCCTCTTAATGTGTCAATATAACAATACTTCCGAATTTCATTAGTAATTTTATTGTCTCTTTAATTATATATATACATATTGGTTGTGCCTTTGATGGAAATTGAATATTTTGAATATTTTTGAATACTGAATATTGTCGTGGCAGTAAATGCAAAGGATCTAGAATTATAATGATAATTATATTTTTTCGAAGCTTGCCCGTGATGTTGGAAACTGTGTTTAGAACAAGGTGAAATAAAATCTTTTACCATTTGAGATATTTATCTCTACAAGGAGCAACAGAACACTGAAAAATGATTCCTCTCGCTATCCCCTCTCTATTTGAGTTTCAAATTTCATTTACTTGGGATTACTATGCTCGAATATACCTCGAATTTCACATTTTCATAATTCAAATTGGAATTTTTTATCAATACTTATGTAAAACATAAATATAGGTCCCCGGGTTAACCTAACAATCATCATCATAAAGTAAATAACACACTCATATGACTGGTTTGATTCAATTCGGTTCCATTTACTGTTAACTTGTGTATTACCTATTGTTCGTATTTAAGAAGTTGTCTTCTTTCATTGAATATCCTTCATGCCGATGGAAATAATCGTGCAGAAAATAAATTGTTAATGCTTATTGGCCAGTGTTCTCCGTCTGATAGGTTCATCATTAAATAAATACTTAACTAAATCTAATAGAATAGTAATTTAGTTACTGAATAGTTTCAACACAATAAATAAATAAAATAAAGGAAACAGCACTAAAATGTTAGCTTCAGGGTGTTGTAATCGTTACTCAACTGCTTGCCAGATTCAGGTGAGATTTAATCCTCTACTATGTTTTTTGAACGTACTTGCATTAGTCGCATTCAATAATTTACATTAATTTCGTGATGGAAATGATTATCCAACTTTCCCCATGTTTGACTTTTCAAGTGTCCAGAACAATAAAAATATAAGACCAAACATATATATATCGTGTAACAAACGAATTTGAATGAACCGCAGCTAACAATTCAAAAAAAATATTTTCCAAATAACGCCAATTGAATGCAAACGATCGTATAGATGCGGTCACCGGATAAATAACCATGCCAATGAATTAAACAGAAGTATAACAAAACACTATCAGATCAAGGAAAGAAAATATTTTTCTGTAAGAGAGAAAACATTGCCAGTGAGCCTTGTCTAATTGAAGAAGGAAGACGTCGGCTCCGCGAGGGTGGAAGGGCACACCCGTGTTATTTTCTTCACTTGGGCCACCTCCACACTTAATTAAGTATTCACTTAGTTCAAGACCTATGATGTGTATATTAAACCAATTGAATGAAAAGTACCTTTTTTTTACTATCTAATTTCCATCCAATTTTGTTAAAACTTTATATAAACGGAACTCAAGTAGTAAGTAGCAGTAATTTATTAAAATATTGGTCATGCAATACAGGAGTTATTAAATTTCAATTGATTTTTTCATATAATTTTTGAACTCTAAATTTTGCCCTTTTTGGGAGGATGTAGGTTTATAGTGCGTAAAATTATTGTAGTGGTTTTTAAACCTCCCCACTTTTCGTTTGAATGTTCTTTAGTTTTTCCGTATTTTCAATTTTCGGCAACTCGCTTCGTCATAAATTCGAAATGGATTATTGTTAACATTAAATATAAGCCCCAAATAGCCATTTATATATATATTAGATAACATAGATACATGCCGTACAAATGTATAACTCGTGGATAATGTGAAAAATACATAGGATATCGAATGAATGTATTTATGAAAAAATTAACTAGCTAAATTTCAGAATTTAAAATGCTCCAAGCTTAAAACATCTATAGAGAGAATTTTAAACCAAAGGTTTTGAATATAATTTATTATATTTCAAATAGAACCGAAAGACAGAAAGAACCCTTGAGAAGGTTTGCACATTTAGTGTCTTTACTTGTTGACAGTTTAGCTTTATTAAATAAATTATTAATAGATATGTAAATGTCTACTATCGGCACGCACTGGGACGGCCCTAGTATTTACCTTATTAAAACAAATATAAAACACAATTGTTTTACAACACCGTCGCAACACTGACGAATAAATTGCAGTCAGACTACCTTTTATTGATTCACGTTGTGATGATAATCAGCTTGTTGACTGAATAAAAACAAAGTTTTGTATACACATAGTGTCAATTTGATTTAAAGCACACGTCTAATTAACAACCTTCATTTTATTGCTTCTTAGACTTTCCTCTCACCAATACTACACGACCACACGTACAATATTTGCAACGAAAATCAATGTTTATTTTTAATTAATTTTATTATATTAATTTAATTTTAATATGTTGTTTTTTCAGGTGAATTTTAAATTATTGAAAAATATGAAAACACATTATCTTCAGTGGCTATTGAGTAAATGGTGTACAGCTGCCATGTGATAGAAATTAAATGTCATCCATAATCAATATTAAACTTTTATTCGATTATTCCTATTAGATATTTATATGTATTTTCGTATTTTTCTATTAAGAATAATAATCTCAAATTGAAAATAATGTTGATACCAAAAGCAAAAGGGATGCAATTTATTTCAATAATTAATATACATTCGACTATTCGAATATTTTAAAAAACCTATATGACCGGACATTATTGGTTTTCTGAATAAATATATCTGAGTTACAATAATGTTACAAAATTTACCATGAATATTAATTTCATGTTAGGCCTATACATAGAGCTTGGTCTGCAATTTTGTGCCACACAGAACCATTTTTAATCATACAAATAAATTAAGAAAGAAATAGCCACTTGAAGACTATATTTGTACATAATAATAAATTGAAAATTTGAATGAAAAATTGGTATGATGATTACAACAAGTCAGAATGTAAATTAACACACTCTGATCTGTCATGGTCACATGGATAAATATAATTGAGAAATCTTAAAATGTAAAGCCAATAATATTAGAAAAGAAACTTAATAAAATACACCTATAGTTATAGTCTATGTAAAACCAAATTACTGTTTTATTTTATGAAATATATTCGGATTAAATGAGAATTTTGTATTCTTTTAGAAACAAATACAAACTAAAATAATATAATTTTTCGATCATTATTATTATGGAAATTATTTAATTTCTAAATTTAAATTAATTTTCTAAAAAATTTAATAAAACAATAGATTTCTCCTGTTTAATTCGGTTTCATCTTGGCAATTTTCGGAATAATTTCAACCCTCAATTCAATTGCTCCCCAGCCGACACCACCGTAAGGACACTAGATTCTCACTTTCAAAGTACACATCTTTTCCTATAAAAATTTCTTGACTATTACGTATGGCACACCTCTCTAAAATATCCAAGTATTTAGCATATCCACAGACAAATAGTAACATGACTGGGACTGGCTCCATTCACTCATTAACATCATCATTAAATTGATAGTCCCTAGGTTACACACACACTGTAGGTTATTCGTCACCAATTATTTATTGATAGACCCACCTTTCGAGGTGGGGTCCAAAAAATAGTGTCTTGCCCTGAGCTTATGAAAAGCTCTTAGTAGTTAGCCACCCCGACGTCTTTGAATTATGCTTAAATTCACTTCATCAACTACTTGAAATGAAGCGGAAGTAGTGCACACGAGAAAACGCTGGGCTTAACATAAAGTCTGCTTGACAGGGACTGACATCTGATGTAGGCTATTTGCACTTGCCTACTTTAGCGAAAATATAAGCCTACAAAGTTTATTTGTATTTATCGGATCAAAAATACAAAGAAAGAAGTAAAACTTTTTCTATACGCGTGCTTTTTAATATTTGTCTAATTTAATGAGTTCAATTACTTGGCGAATTTTGAAACCGGTGCAAAAAGGCCATCTCAGAACACAGAAACAAGAAAATTAACTCTAATAATCTGAGCCCCGGCATCCGCTTACAAGACCGACCGGCAATTTTCGTAATACACCCAAGAAAAAAGAGATTACAAATAGGTGTCTAGTGAGAAGCCAATAGAAAAAGGGTTAGCATTTTCGTTGTCGACCACACCTACTACTGGTAAAAAGACCTTGTAGCTATCCCAGAAAAATATCCAAAGCTGTGCAATCGTGCTTGTTTACTTGGACTAATGTTTATTTTATTGATTGATACAAATATACCTACGATTGAGCTTAACGGAGGTATTATTATCACGAAACTACTATATAAGGGAATAAAGCGAACCAAAGTGATATTTACTGCACTGTAGTGACTATTAACTATAAATATAACTCATCTCATTAACACAAATACAAAGTCCTTTTAATTAAAAACTACAGTCCACGAACTTTTCTTCATCTCTGAGCTACAACAAATTCTAAATCTATAGATCATCGGTCACTAAATTTTGCTAGTTCACTGATCAATTTAATGAGCACTCACCTCACATACAAATTAATAAAAATAATTTTGACTTCAAAAAATAATGCAACAAATAAAATACATTAAAAGAATTATTGTTACTAAACGACCTAGTATGAAATTACTTTTTCGTACTAAACAAACTCGTAGCATAATTGTTCATAAAGGTATATGTTTCGTTCAACTTCAAAAGTAATTTCATGTTAAGATTTCGTACGTTTAGTTGTAACCCAAATGAGATAGTAATTATTTTATACCTTTAGTGTATTTTATTTGTTGGCATTGAATTTTGAAGCCGGTTTTTCTTTTTCTCTTAAAATTATTTTTTATTGTTCTCAGATAATAGTGATGATAGTCATCACTTGACCAAATATGACACCATCTTGTCGGATAAAAACATGAAATCGGCTCATAAACAAAAGAAAAAACCCACAGAAAAATCGTAAAATGGCCCACATATGATATATATAAAACGCGCGAAAACATTTTCACAACTGTGTCAAATTGTCTCACTATAACCTCTAATATCTCAATAGAATTTTCTGCCTTTACCGCTCCGCGGTATTTTCGTTGACTTGTTATTATCGGCAGAAATATAGTTGAAAATATTTTTCTTTGTTTCAGACATTTTACAAATACGTTTTTATGCATGATTTAATATACAGCTAACTATTCATGCTAATGATATGGTATAATATAGGCTAGAATAATTAAATTATTACCTGTTTCAACACTCGCAAAAACTGATGTGACCATTCACATACCTAACACTTGCCTTGTTTGCGAGACCTCCCGCAATTCATTAACAATTAATAATATTCCTTTTAATTATAAGACTATTTCATTAGAAATACGCTTTCGATTTATTTGAAAATCTATCCCCCGTCGTATAATCAGCTTTTAATCAATCCAGCAAGTTAAAAATTTGAAGGTTTTGACATTCACAGCAGTTTTGGCTAGAACATACCTAAAAATGTATATCTAACAGATATTTTGACAAATTTCATTAATTTCTCACTGTTTTTAATTTTTTTTTTGGGCCAGAGCCATTTTTAATCATTTATATTTCAGCTTGAGATATTTCGAAAAAACAAAACAGAACACCACTTGACCATACCCTTACATTAAAAAAAAAATGGTAGAAATGTGGATTGAATAAATTTTTATTTTAAAATTATATCAAGATCTAAATGTTAAATTACAATGATCATAACATACTAACACAAACAGTGTTAAAACATGTAATTGTGTTTCGCCAATTATTATGTATTTATATAAAATTAAAATAATCAAAATCAACCCATACATAGTATATTATATTTACCTGTGTTATTCCCTTGTCATTTATTTACTACTAGAATATACATTGTATGTTACGCTTGTGCACAATGTATCTGGTAAGAAGATAAATGGGACAAAGGTTTTGTGAAATTGATCAAGGTAATTATTGAGTGAGGATTACTGTCTACCATATTATTTGAATTCATTGATAATCTATTGTCATCTATTGTCTTCTATTTGCAAATGAAAGTGGAAGAGGAAGTAGGTGTACACGATTTTAGGTCGCGGTTCACTCCTCGTATTATATTATGTCTGAATTGATTTTGATGATTTGAATGATTCATTTGTATAATTTTTTGTATAGAGCCTGATGAAGCCATAATAAATTGGCGAAACGTCGCAATTGATCGCATGTTTAATTGTTCCTATTTTCCGATAAATCTAATATCTAAATACGGAATGGAATAACACAAGTACTATGAAAAATTAATAATGTGATTTAATTTATTTCTAAAATTTAATCCGCTTTTATGCATGATATATAATGCTCGTTAAATCATTGTCTCCGGGCGGTTGGGGTTGTCTGTATATAAAATTGCAGTTAGCGCCCGCGTTGGGGGTGATTGGCCCCCCCGGAGAGACGTTGTCAAGGGAACCCAGCTCGGCCGATGTTGGCGTCGGAGAGCGCCACCTCACACAACAGACAGCCAAACACTTCCTCTTTAATGATATATACTGACAGAGCTCGCTCGGAAGCAATAGATAATAATGAATTGATGTTTCACATGAATCATATTTAAACAAAATATACATACCTAGTGGTTTTTAATTGATAGAGACAAGATGTTAAACTCTAGTTTTTTCAAATATCTACATTGTTTTTAATACAACCAGTTCTTATTAATATATATGTTGTGCCTATGCAACAAACATTCATGGATCAAAATTTAAGAAAGAAATTTTCCGTTGCTTTACCTGTTACTGTGTACTAATGTTGTTGCAACGTTTCAGTTTTCAATAAAACCACATAAACTGCTTAAAAATGGGTTAACTGTGTCATTCCATATGGAGGACCCCATTAACACCTGCTTGGGGGCCGTTTGGGGCTGTTTTGAGTATAATATGATATACCGTAATATTAATATGGACTATGCTAATTAATCTATTAATGATAGATCAAAATAATTAGAGTTTTGTCGACTAAGAATGGCTCCTTTCAAATTAAATGCCGTTTTCGATTTTCTAAAAATAATATTTTTGAAAAAGAATTAATGAAAATACTAAACGTGAACATTTAGATAACACTTAGTATGCTTAAATAAAATTTAAAATCATGAGCCATTTTTTGAGATTAAATATGGATTATTAATACCTTTTTTTATTTCACGAAATATAAATGAACATATATTTTTGTTTCATTATTATACTACAATTAATTTTAATTTTGTAATATTATTTTTTAATCATATTACATTTTGATATATATAAAATAACTGAAAAACTAAATATTTTTGAAAATAAAATAAATGAAATTTTAAATTGCATTTTTAACTACTATCAGATGTGTTAAACTACATATTTGTATCTGAAATGCAAATCCAACCAAATTTTGAGTAGTGTTATTAGAATTTTCATTTTTTTACCTCCTCCATTTGGGGTGATTTTGTTTTTATATTTCAATTTAGGTCTATAGTATATTAAATTTGTTGATTTTGAAAATAGAATTTTCCCCAGGATATGTTTGCATTTCTAGTCTAGTCTACGGTATGTGGGGTAGGGCTAGAATTTTCATTTGATTTTCTGTCTCTTGGTGTCTGTGGTCATAGTGGCCATTCTTTCAAAAATATTCAGCTTCTTTAGTTGAATTTTTCATTTTTATACTTAAAAATGTGGTGATTCATTCCTGTAATTTTTTAAAATCAAGACTGAGCATTTTAATGTGGTCAGTGGTTACGTTGCTCACCTCGTATTGATCTGTTTTAATTCATATTGGAACACAGATACACCACACTTTGGGTGTCTGTATTCATTTTTCTTATTACTATAGTTTACTTGCTCTAACCAATGGACCACTGGTTTCTCCAAACTGTATAATTCTCTAATTGAGGTTTAAGATTTTAGGTTGTGATTAGATAATAAAACAAAAATATTTATCAAATTGTTAAAGGGATTATTATTGATCAATGTGAAAATAAATATTTTCAGAGATGAAAATAAATATAAATTTTGTTAAATTTATGCTATGTTTTCATATCTAAATATAAACTATATAAATGTTTAGTATAAATTTTATATAAATTTAATACAAAATTTTTATATTTTTAATATATGTATTTTCAAAAATATATAGTATTTTAGAAAATCTATTTATTTCCATATAAGGAATTAAGAAGCCAGTTCTAAAGGGCTATTATTTATAGTTAATAGACTATCACTAAATATATTCACTGTATTTTCTATAACATATTTTAATATTATATCCTTTTTTATACATTAAGATTTATAAAATTAATTAATAAATCAATTTACTGCTTTACTGATATACCTGTTACATTTAATCAAAATTGTAGAGAGAACAGAATTAACTATTGGGAAATTTAAAACGTTTTATTTATTTATTTTTTGAGGACAAATTTCTTCACTATTAGAACTACGCCCACTTCTAAATTGTAACTAAAATTTAACAGATCAAAAAATTCATTGTTCTGCTGCTCCTCAAAATTGGTAGTATTAGGTATATTTAGCGTTCAGTTGTGTGATGGAGAGTTTTGTTGTGTTGCCCTAGATCCTAAATTCAAACTAGGTGATTTTCACAAAGTAGCGTCAGCCTCCCGTTTTGAGGCGGCGTTCTAGCTCGGCTCACTATGACTGGGTTAGTCAATGGCACCATCATTTACCAACACAACATTCTTAATTAATATATTATTTTAATTGAGGCAATGGGGCATTGCCATTCTGGAATGGCACGACAACGGCTTGATGGGTCGTGGCTTTTGCGGCGAACGGAATTTGCAGACTAATAAAAATGCAAAAATATAAAGCAACATTTTTGATTTTGTTTATAACTCTGTCTACAATCTGTGTCTCTTTTCAAAATGAAGTTCATGTGTTCTTTACTATGCCAATCTAGGTCTATGAATTCTGGGTTGTGTACGGTCAATATTATCTAGCATCGAGAGTCCCTGTTTCTAGATGAAGGGTTTCATTTTATCCGCATTTTTTAAAATTAGATTAAACTCGTTGAATTTGGTCAAATTCTTAATCTATGTTCTAGTAGAAGGGTCTTTATGGTCAGAGGGGTTGAGTTTTCAGCACCATTTAACCAGCGCTTGAACCCGAACGTGGTTGGTCGGAGATGTTAAATATGACATTTGTATGAAATTTATGCACTTCATTCTGTTGAAAAAGATACCTAGGAAAGTTACTGAGTTATGAGCAAAAACCATTCAGGTCGAGATTTTAACATTTGGACAACGTTCTGTCACAAATTTGTTAACAACCTCAGATTCACCAGAAGGCACTGTCTGACAAAAACACAACTTGACTATTTTAATAAAAAAAAATCAATTGGGATTTGTGGATTGACCCCCCCCCCCATGAAAATTTTCGATCATGCCACTGATAACGCACATATATATTTTCACACACCCACAAGTACACAAATAGTCAATATTTATTTGAAGCATGATTTCAGAATAATGAATATATTTTTATTTTAAATAATTTTCTTAACGAGATAATAACATTTGTTTATTTTAATAAAAATATTTTTGAAATTCAAAAATGTTATTTAAATCAAACATGCACTCATGTTAAAATTAAAATAACGAAAAGCTCGAAAGACTAAAACTACAGCAGTAATATTATCTCAAAAATCTGTCCATACGGGCCTACAGGATAAGATAGAATAGAAATAATATCGCCATATGTACAATTGGATTATTATTGACTTACTTATACAGTTCGGTTAACATTTTTTGGGCTGATTATTTATACATTTTTATAAATATCCTGATGAGCCAGTTTGTTGTATCTACTCATTTGTTGACTCCCCCCCCAATTGATCCAATTATTTCAGGTTCATTTTGCAATTTTAGGCGGAAAATAAAGGTTTCTCCTTTAGTCGACTAAAAATCTAATCAGCCTAATTCAATGCGTAGAGCCAAATTTCAAACTAGTTTTGAGCTAGTTGACTAACAGACATTGACAAAAGTTATTATCTCAGTATTGAGCTTTTTGTAGACCGAAATTATTTGTATTCAATTTTTTTTATCAAAATATATTGTTTGCCGCCCTGCCTGTAAAAAAAAAGCACTAGCTAGCACGATTACAATACTTTACCATACCCTGTATGGTAGTGTGTGTTCTTATTGCAGCATAAATGTCGAGTTCGTATTAAAAAATATGCTTTTTATATATTTTTGAAAATATATTAAAAATATAAAATTTGTATTTAAATTTATATAAATTTATAGTAGAGCGACATAAAAATTAATTATTTTAAGAATATAGAAAACATGTCTTATATAACTTTAACACAAAATTTTTTTTATATTTTTAATATATTTTCAAAAATATATAAAAAATATATTTCGAAAATCTATTTATTTCTATACGGGAAATTTTATTAAGATACATTAACAATTTTATAGATATTTGTTCTGTCTCGGTATATTCCGTCATATAAGACAAAAAATAAAATTATTGCTGAAATGAAAAATCATTTTGAGTATGATTATGTGTCTGATCTAACCCAGCAACGAAAAAAGAGGGAAGTTCTGTGTTTTTCCAATTTGGAGAAATTTTCGAACTTCAGTTCATACTTCTGTAAAAAATGAAAATTATTCGTGCACATTTCATGAACAAATTAATTTTTCAAAAGAGATTGGAATAATGACTATAGGTGTTTACTAGCTTTGGGGGAACGCGCCAAGAATACTTTCGAGTTGGTAGTATGCCATTCACGAAAACTGCGACACATGTTTTAAGATCACATGTTATCATTAATACTGCCGTATAATAACCCACTATCGGAACACCGATATAATACCAATAGGCAATTTGTTATATACCTATATTAATTAAAAGAACGTTGTCTCTATAGTCTACGTAGAATTTAATAGAAATCAATTTTTTCTTAACTAATATAACAAAGTAGAGAAAAATTGTAACTTTTATTTATTTATTATTGATTATAATAAAAGGCATGTATTATACACATATGGTCTAGGGTTACAATCACTTATACACTCCTATTTTTGAAATGAAAAGAGAGAGAGAGTTGTACACATCATTTTGAATGTTCTAATGGATATATGTGTTTTCAGTTTTCACGTTGATTGGCTGAAATATACCGAGTTTCAGTTCTATTCAATTGTTCAGTTCCAGTTTCTTTATCTAGCCAATATTGGGGTTTTGCCATTGAGTACCTGGCCAAAGGAAATTCGTAGGTGACCTTTATTGTATATACACCAGCTGCCAGGATTTGAATCTATAACTTAGTAACTATAAGATAGTAGCAGTATCTAGTTGTAACTCCAAATTATATTAGCTTAAAATCTGTAATAATTTGATGTATAGCCACTATTGGTATGATAAAGTCTACAGAGTTTCAAATTTTGAACCATTGATTGTTCATTGAATATTTCTTTTATAATCGACTTTAAATCAAAAATATGCCCTGAATACTGAGAAGGAATTGAAGACATGAAAAATATGATTTTCACGGAGGAATACCATTGAGACATTTTGATTTCAATTTTTATTGCTGAAGATTGGAGTTTTAAACCGGTATGATTGGCCCTCATCTAGCCCTCCCAGAACAACCATCTCTATATTGATTTGACGTTTCGGTTTTTATTGGTAATCATTTAGTGAAAAACACAGAGGATTCCATTGCATTCCAGCTTTGGTCACACGTTTGAAGAACACTGCAATTTTTTGCGTTCAGTTTGAGTTGCTCTTACAAAGAATTTAGTCTTTTGATTTAGTCGATTCTTCCACGTTTTCAGTAGAGGTTATTGTTGAAACAAAACATCAAAAATCGAATGCAATAAGGTTATTCCTCATAGTATTAGATGAGAATCGATCGTTAGTTTTTGATTTTAAGTCGATTCCATGTCTTCAGCAATGGTTACCAATAATAATTGAAACGTCAAAAACCTAAATGGGAATTGTTATTCCTCAAGTATTAGATGAGAATCTCCATATTTTTGATTTTTTTGTCGATTCTCTACGTCTTCAGTAATTACAATAATAACAGAAATGTCAAACAACAATGAAAGCATTAACTATTAAATGAGTAGAATATTGCTCAGTGTCAGAACTAAAATTGACACAAGAATATTTAAATAATGTATTAAAGTTTATATCCGTTGCAGTTTATTTATTTTAAACCATATGAGTTTCCTGTCAGTAAAAAATTTAAAACACCCAAAATAAAGACCACCTCAATATAAACTTTTCATGTTCCAACTGAAAATTAATCCATCATTATATTACGGAAAATTTTGATAAAATTTTTCACAAAGTTAGAGATTACAAGTTTTTGAGATTTGACATTATTTTAACCGCCTACGAAGACGTGAAGAAACTACTATCACAGATGTTTTGGCTCATTGATGTTGCTAGTTCTAAAAGTGGAAATGGAAAATACAGTCTTAATACGTTATTTTTGTTCTATTTTAAGCGCGTGACACCATTCTTCAAAAATTGAGGCATTTTGAGCACGATGAATAACTACAGCTATATTGATTCTAGAAACACATTATAATAATTGATTTATTTGATTAACCTTCTTATTTTATAACTTGAATTTACCAAACAACGAAAATTAAAAAAAATTACTAAATATAATAATCATTTAATAGTAAACTTTTTTAAATAATTTGAGATACCTGTGACAGTCCATGAATGGAACTAAATTGCCATGTTTTTTAACGTGACTGTACCACTATACACACATACGAAGTTTTTCTCCACCGCTCAATATATGTTTTTTATTTATCAAATAAGAAAAATAATTTCAATTTTTTATTACTACTAATATATTATTCTAACAAATGTTTTAAGATGACCTTCACGTAATTACCTCTTCCATTTATATAAAGTAATTGAAATATGTTTGGTGTGATGTCGTTCAAATATATGTGTATGATGCTTTTTCCAAGTTTCGATTTTAGAATTTGTGAATAATTTTAAATAAGAAGTATACTTCTTGTAAATTAAATTTACCTACAATTTTTCTATTTAAAATTTATTTAAGATATTTGAAAAAAAAGTTTTTCATCGTTGTTTATCGAGACAGATTAAGCGCTTTATTAGCAGGCTATAGATAGAGAGCCTATTTTACTTATATTTTCCTAGTAAAATTAAGACACATTTCAACAAATACAATCAATTAATCGTTTTAGCAGTTCATGGAGGTTTTTTCTGAGTTTATTCTATTTTTTGAATCCCTAGTCGATAAAAATAGAGGTCTAAATTTTGTATTTATTATTTTATTTTTGAATAAAAATGGTAACTACAGTCTGAAAATCTCCTCTAGTCCTTGAGACCCCGCCTCTATCCATATATCATATGTATTTTCCACATGCAATTATCTTAGTAAATGAAAATTAGCATATAATTAATTAATTTTGTGAAATTTCCTCAAGATTTTCCGTCAATGCAATATTAATAGAAATGTATATAAAATAGGTATTATTGATTATACAGTGATTATTTATGATTATTTACATTTCTACAGGAATGTCACCAGATTGATGTGACAATCAAAAGGTCTAGAAATTTGCCAGAATAGCCTGGTTGCTTGAGAGTCCTTGCTTCGTCAGGCCGAGAATGAGGCCTTTAGGCCCATGGCGGCTGGGGTATATATCATTAAAGATGGCCGGAGGGCGGAAGGTGGGCGGGAAATAAAACAGCCTGAGGAATAAATTTCAGTTGTGTCAACAGAAAATAAGTGGTTGCCAGAAAACAAAATCTAATCGTTCATCAAGAATTCAAAATGACGTGCTGCAGTGCACTGGAGCATCTGGATATGGGGTACAAGAGGTAAAATTATTACTATGAATACAAATGTTTGGGAGACAGAACTAAGATAATATGGCACACTTTTTCACGGGGACACACGCTTTATATGAGTACTTGAGGCTTACAGTGGTGAAATAAGATTAGAACACTCGGCCAGTGGATGTGAACTTTGTTCAGTAAACAATATACAGTCATATATGGATGAACTCTACTCTGGCAACTTGATATAAATGCGTTTTTAGCAATTATGTCACTGATATACACACACATAACAATAAATTTTCTTATTATTCTACATTCTTAATGTGGAGTTGATTATAAGTATTTATCACTTAAATCTAATGAACAATTATAATTTACCATTTTTCGAAAACATCTAAGTGCTTAAACTTGTTTTTGTGAAAATTTTATAATGAATTAATATCTTTGAAATTTTCTTATTATTATTTTGATAATAATAATTAGTAAAAACTAGATTAGGTTTATATTTTAAATAATTGAAATGGTTAATGATATACTTATATTTTCCCAGCAATATTTAATTAATAAATTATACGGCTCATATATATTTGTATCGTCTTAAAAAAATTTTCTCTTTAATGAATGTTTTCAGAGTTTATCAGTTCACTATTACGGAAAATATGACGGAACAGCTCATGTCATGGCTTCGTCTGCCGAGATCTCAGATTCAAACTGCGTCATTTTAATTGTCAATTTCAAATTTCAATGCCTATATGTGACAGTGGGGCCTAAAAGTAATAGTACAATTAGAGATATCGAGAGCATTATAGACACTTTTAATTTTTTTTTTTTACTATTATTAAATTTGAAAATTTTATTGCTAATTATCTATTAATAATAAAATTTTCAAATTTAATAATAGTGTTGTTACACACCCTATTAAATAAATTTGTTAAAAAAACCTAGTAAAATTTTCTATATTGTACCGACTCATTCTCTAAAAATTAATCAACTCTGTTATAGGTACTCTCGACAAAAAATCTCTAATTGTATATTACTTTACTTCGACCCCCTAAAAGTTTACAATTCGATGTTCTCTCTATATATAAGTATGTTCAACATTCTGAATTTGAAATTTATTTAATTAAAGTATTTTTTATTTGAATCTGGTTCATTCATTTGAACGAAGCCATTGATATAACAAGTATTTGTACAAATGATAATTCCATTCATAATTTTCGAGCTCATTGTGAACAGACTTGATAGAAATACGCTCTGAATTCATTCATTAAAGAAAGAAAGAAAGAATTTTTTTTTATTTATTTTTCAAATATATATAATATAATTGAGAGCTTATAAAAATAATTGCCTATAGTTTTAGTATTAAAAACAATCAATTTAAATTTTTTATTAGATATGATACTTTTAGAGAAAAATATAAGTATATCATTAACCATTTCAATTATTTAAAATATAAAGCTAATCTAGTTTTTTTTTAACACTGGTGTTATTATCAAAATAATAATAAGAAATTTCAAAGATAATTAATTCACATTATAGTTAACAAATTTTCACAAAAATAATAAGTTTAGGTACTTAGATACATATATTGGAAGACAAGGCTTTTTTCGAAAAATGTGATATTTAATAAAAATTATAATTGATTTTCCATTAGAAAATTTTAAGTATTAAATACTTTTCTTTTTTTTTTTTATTTATTTTTTGTCATCGGGAACAAAGCCTATTTAGACAGCCCATCAGTATAGTGTTAGTAGTGTTAGTGAGGGAGCCGAGTTTTAGCCGGAAGAAATTTTATGTGATAGCCAGGCTCGAACTCGGGCCTCCCGCTTGAACATCGTCATCAACGATGCTGAAGCGGAGCCAGCGCCTTAGCCATCTCGTTCAACCCGACTCCCCGATTGAATACTAAGAATGTAGAATGTAGAAAATTTATTATTACTATTATTATATCGGAGTGACCTCGAGGCCATAGCAATAATCACGAACATAACATTATAAATTGTTATATCAAGGCTGTTGCCAAGGGTAAGATATGAGGGTTCATCCCCCTACCCTCTGTCATATATGACTTTCATACTCTATTGTTTACCCCACAATTATTTAACTTCTCTAAAAGTTCCACATCCACTTTTTTTTATTATTTGAGGAAAATATTCTAATCTTGGCCTTTTCCTTTTTTTCTTAAGTACTCAAGTACCTCACTCTCTAAAATATTCTTTAGTAATCCCCCGTGGATTAAAAAGTGTGCCATATTATCTTAGTTCTTGTCTTTCCCAAATTTTGTTCTTCATTTAAAATTCTAAGAACTTAGTAGCCAATTTTCTTTTTAACCGACTTCAAAAAAGGAGGAGGTTCTCTATTCGATTGAATTTTTTTTTTTTTTTTTTTTTTTTTTTTTTTGTGCCTATGTTACCTCATATCTCCGCCAATTGTCAACCGATTTTGAAAATTTTTTTTGCATTGAGTCCAGTCTAGCTTCCGATTGGTCCCATTTTTTTTCGAATTTTTTTCATAGGTATTAGACCTTTTTTATTAGGTTTTATTAGGTTTGTTTAGACCTAACCTCTTTGTTTATGAACCGATTTCGATGGTTCTTTTTTTATCCGAAAGGGGGTGTCTTAGGGATGGTGTCATATTAATTTGGTCAAGTTCTGATGATATAATCACTATTAATAACATCACTAAAAAGAGAAAAATAAAAATTTTTAAGAAAAAATAAAAACCGACTTCAAAAAATTAAATGCAACAAATATAAAAATACACTAAAAGGTATAAAATAATTATTATCCCATTTAGTTACAACTAAACGACGAAATATTAACACGAAATTACTTTTTGAAGTTGGTGCCAAACATATACCTTTTATGAATCGCACTCGACGGATCTTACTTAGTACGTTTGGGGGTACGCTCGCTTATAGGTATAGTTTGTTTGGCACCGACTTTTTAAAAAGTAATTTCGTGTTAATATTTCGTCGTTTAGTTGTAGCTAAATGAGATAATAATTATTTTATACCTTTTAGTGTATTTTTATATTTGTTGCATTTAATTTTTTGAAGTCGGTTTTTATTTTTTTCTTAAAAATTTTCTTACATTTTCTTGTACCCCCACATGTCAAAGGTCAGACAAATTTATCTATGCTTCTTCTATTCTCCAGTGCGCCCATACATAGAACCCGTTTTTATAATGAATGGCCTATTTTTGATCATTTACGAATTCTTTGATGAACGATTAGATTTTAAAAAGATACCTACTAATTGATTGAATCGTTGTTTTCTATTTATTACTTTATTTTCTCTAAATAAGGTGTTTAATTGTAAAATCTTAATCGAAGAGGGTTAATTAATTATTTTAATAGAATATTGGGGGGTTGTTATATTCTACTCGAAAGGCTGTTTTGGCCTAGGTCCCTGCGTGACGTCACGCTTGCCCTCCCCTCGTCGCCCGCCCTACAGCTGGCGCTCCCCACCCCGCGGCCGGAGTCAACCCCTCCCTTAGATCGGCCATCTTGAATGATATATGGCCGCGGTTAGAGGCTACCCCGAGCAACCATCACTCAAACGCGGACGAGGGTTGCCATAGTGCGATTCGACGAGAAATTCTCATTCACAGAACCAGCTGGCGACCCTTAGTAAGGAGAACGAAAGCAAAGAACAGACTCTACCTCAAACAACTCAAGCTATTCTGTGGCAAAATTCTAATAGACCTTTGGTTAATGTTACATCAATCTGTTTTCTAATACCAATTACAATTGAGAATTTTAATTAATGACATTCCCTCTCAAAGAATGGACAAATTTCAAATAATCATAGAGAAGACAAACAAATAATCCTTTCTTTATAATCAATAATACCTATTTTATATACATTTCTATTAATAATTAAACTTGCATTGACAGATGATGATCATAGAGGGAAAATTTTCTAAAAATTAATTAATTATATATTAGATTCACCTAATTTTCATTTACTAAGATGAAATTAATCGACAATTTGTTAGAATAAAAAATTAATAAACATATTGTGAGAAAATACACGGCAAAAATTACATAAATAAAAAATTCAAAAATTTTATTTCTTTCATACTAATATATCAAAGGTCATTAAATATAAGCGCTTAGCAGTTTGTATGAATAGTCAGAGAATTTGTGTAGGTACGTTTTACAAAATTGATGGTGGTGTGATAATGATTTAATTAAAAATACATGGATAGAGGCGGGATAATATGGGACTAGAGGACTAGACCCCTCCGTAGTTTGTAAGTTGTATTTTTATTCAAAAATAAAAATAAATAATTACAAAAATTTAGACCTCTATCAATAATTTCTAGGAGCCTACATGCTTAGACTAGGATTCAAAAAATAGAATAAACTCAGAAAGAGTTTTAATTAAGTAAAATTTATAAAATATTTTATTTTTGAACAGACAAGGAAACATGTCTTTATAAAAATTAGAAAAAAATAAGTTAATGATGAGTGTGTTGTAATTTGACCAGGAAGTGGTGATGTAGGTTTATAAATCGAGTATTTACTGGGAAATATTCTTATAGGGGTAATTAAATAAAATTGGTTTCTCTAATCTATATGCTATCTGTATACTATTAATAAAGCGCTTAATCTGTCTCGATAAGCAACGATTAGTCATAAGGCATTATTTTCAAAACTTTTATTTTTTTTCAAATATCTTAAATAAATTTTAAATAGAAAAATTGTAAATTAATTTAAATGATTTTAAATTAAAAATTGTAAATTAATTTAAAGTAAAAATTGTAAATTAATTTAAATTAAAAATTGTAAATTAATTTAAATTAAAAATTGTAAATTAATTTAAATTAAAAATTGTAAATTAATTTAAAATTTTTATTTAAAATTTATTTAAGAAGTTATTTCACAAATTCAAAAATTCAAGAAGTCTTTGAAACTTGGAATATAAGTCATTAAAAGCATCATACACATACTGTTAAAATTTGAAGACGATTTACCACACCAAACATAAAATAATTGCAATTAAAAATGACATTTTTACATAGGGTAGATAGGGAAAGGGTGAGGATATGACCATTATTTTATTTTTTTTCATTGAAGGACTTTCACCATCTTGATGAAAAACTAAATTTGTTAGAATAATATATTCGGAGTAACTTAAAAAAAAATTGAAATTATTTACCTCTTAGTTTTGATAAAAAACAAAAAAAAACATATTTGGGCGACTATATTTAGTGGAGGGGATATAAGCACAATGGCTTGGAAACGATCCGGCAAGTATGTGTGTATCCATATAGTGGTACAGTCACGTTAAAAAAAACATTAACTAAAATTTTAGTTCCGTTCATATTTATAGAGTGGTTACGATGCTAAAACTTTTTGAGTGGATTGTCGCGAAGGAACCTCCTCAAGATATTTGAAAAAAAAAGTTTTGAAAATAATGGCTCAGCTGGTTAGATTATATTTAATTAATTTTTTTTAATTTCTCGTTGTTTTGTTACATATTAGAATTTGTATATTCAAGTTATAAAATAAGAAGGTGAATCAAATAAATCAAATTATTATAAATGTGATTTCTAGAATCAGATAATCAAATGAATTTATAATTTATAGCTGTAGTTCATTCATCATTCGCAAAAAGTTGCCTCAATTACAGATCTCTTTGTCCTCCTTGGTACCAGAATTTCTGAAGAATGTGTGTCACGCTGCTTAAAGAATAGAGGAGACCCAGAGAAGCAACGCAATTTAGAAGGGGTCTGACCATCACATTATTAAGACTGCTATTTTCTATTTACCACACTTTCCACTTTTAAATTTAACTAGCTTTACATCAATGAGAGCCAAAGGCATCTACAATCGTGATAGTAGCCAGAACATATCACGTCTTATCATTTAGACAGTTCAAAAAATAAATTAAATAATGTCAAATCTCAAAAGAAATAGTTTTAAGAAATTAAAATCTTTGTGAAAAAATTTTATCTAAAATTTTCCATGGCCAGAATTCAATAGATAATGATGGATTAATTGAATCCATTTCTCAAAAGATCATCAGTTTGGAACATAACGTTAAAAGTTTATATTAGGGTGGTCTTTATTTTGGGTGTTTTCAAATTTTTACTCGGGCAAGGGCTCATATGGTTCAAAATAAATAAAAAAAAAATATTCCCCAAGTTTCAAGTCTCTATCTCAATTATAATATCTACCCCTAGCCAGGCCCGTACCTGTAGGGTGTTCATTGCGTGCGCCGCACGCAGGCCTTCAAATCGCTAGGGATTTTTTGTTTTTTATGAGATTAAACAATCATCATCATTGAGTATACAGTCCTAAGACTGGTTTGATGCAACAATCCGTCTCCACTCGACTCTGTCCTCCGCCAGCTGTTTAACCTCTCTAAATGTCTGGCATCCCATATCCCCAATTATTTGGTTGAAATATTCTAATCTGGGTCTTCCCCTTCCCCTTTTCTTTCCCACCTCCCCCTCCAAGATATCCCTAAGCAGTCCCCCATGTCTCAGTGTGTGCCCCATCATCTGACCTCTTCTCTTCTTCAGACTCTTCCACAAGGTTCTTCTTTCTCCGATTTTTCCAAGAACTTCTTCATTTGTGATTTTATCCATCCATTTGATATTCATCATTCTTCTGTAGCACCACATTTCGAAAGCCTCCAATCTCTTTCTCTCCGCTTTTCCAATTGTCCAGGTTTCACACCCGTACATGGCTATGCTCCATACATATGTCTTCAATAGCAACTTCCTGTTTGCTAAGCTGATTGAGGAGGAGCATAGTAGTTTTTGTTTTGAATTAAACCCCATTTTTGCTTGGGCAATTCTTGATTTAATTTCGTTTTGCTCCTCCCATCCCATGTTATTTTACTTCCTAGGTAGCGGAATTCCTTAACTCCTTCTAGGTTTTTCTTGGTTAATTTTGATGCATTCCTGTCTCGTTTGTTCTTTTTTTGTACATACTAGGACCTTGGTTTTATTCTTGTTTATTTTCATTTTGATTTCTTCTATTAGGATTTGGTTAATTCCATTCAAGGCGTCCTCTAATTCTTTTTTATTGCTTCCTAGAAGGGCAATGTCATCGGCAAATCTTAACATAGCGATCTTTTGACCTTGGATTTCTATACCTGTATCAATTTTGTCTTTGAATTCTTTAATCGCTTCTTCTATGTATAAGTTGAAAATCAGAGTCATAATGTTAAAACATACAACTTCAAAAATAATTCACTAGTAAATTGATATAATAATTATGATAGTGGGTATTTAAATATATGAAAGTGTGTTTATTTTTATAATTCTAGACATTCTGTTGGTATCTATAGTAAAATTCAAAACGCATGTTTTTTGGGAAAGGGGCGTTATAAGCAGATGCTTAATCTATAAATAGGGTTGGTTCGAATGACGTGTAAATGGAACTGGTGGATAGAATCAATAATGATTCTGTCGCTAGAGGGTACGAGGTGACCTTGTTCAGTCGAATATGACATTTGTATATGCTCGAGAATGTATGGCGAACAGCTCAACTTGGTATTCACCGACACTAATTTTAATTTTAAGTCGATCCTTCCCGTTTTCATAGAGTTGCCGTTAGCGTCAAACATATAGACGGAAAGCAATAGTTGATTCCACTGTACGATAAGTTTCAAGTCGATTTTCAGATCGATAGTCCATGACTCCAATTGTTATCATAGAACATAGACGTGCATATCCAGATGTAGAGACGGCTAGATGTCCTCAAATACTTGAGAATAATGCTGAATTCTTTCAAGTCCTAACCTATGGTCATCAGTGAATAGGTTACCAATATGAGAGAGTTGAAAATCCAATACAAATGGTTAGTAATATAGATTTGATAACTCAAATCGCTATTTTTGGAAATGATTCCTATACTAAATTTAAATAAAGAAACTCATAATATAGAATTTACCTCAAATTTGATGAAACTAATCGCTAACGTCCTGATTTGAATCGCCTATGTGCGCCACGCAATGAACACCCGCCAGGCACGGGCCTGCCCCAGCGATGTAAGTTTTTAATCTAAATAACATGGGGGTTTTGGCATTAAAATATCAATTTTTTATTCCGACCAAAGTAATAGTTCAAAAAATTTGAAACTCTGTAGACTTTATCCTTGTAATAGTAGCTATACATCAGAATTATTACAGATTTTTAGCTAATGTAATTTTGGAGTTACAGCTAGATAAAATACTGCTATATCTTATAGTTACTAAGTTATAGATTCCAAAATCATAACAGCTAAAAATCTGGAAAAATTCTGAGGGAATGCTGCTATTTTAAGGATAAAGTCTACAGAGTTTCATATTTTTTAACCCTTACTTGGCCGGAATAAAAAATCAGTCTTTCAATGGCAAACCCCCATGTTATTTAGATAAGAAACTTACATCGCTGGGGGCACAGATTATAATTGAGATAGAGACTTGAAACTTCGGAGATATTTTTTTTTATTTATTTCGAACCATATGAGCCCTTGTCAGCGTGAAAATTTGAAAATACCTCAAATAACGACCACCCTAGTATATATCCATTAGAACATTCAAAATGATATTATTTCTTTTATTTCAATTACCCCCCCCCTCTCTCTCTCTCTCTATATATGATATTTCAAAAATAGGAGTGAGACAATAAGTGACTTGTTGGATAGCTGATAACGTCATAACTGACCCTAGACCATATAATATTATATCTAACTATCCTTTTAATATAATCAATAATAAATATATACTATATAAATAAAGATTACAATTTTTCTCTACTTTTGTTACTTAAATGTAGTTAAGAAAAATTATCTAATTTATAAATTGATTTCTAATTAAATTCTAATAGGCTTAGGCAATTAGCAGTGTTTCTCATCCCAAACTATTATAACGCGGGCAACTAAAATTCCCGATTGGTTGACCAAGGACTAGTGAAAAATATAGGTATATAACAAAGAACTATATAAGTATTATATCGATTCAGGAAGACTACGTGAAAATTTTTGATGGAATTAAAATTATATTGGCTTAATTATATTAATAACATAAGACGATCTTAAGAATTTTAAAAACCTATATGCGGACCAGTAAATATTTATCACGGACCACCCGTTGAAAAGCTCTGGGCGTAGGGAACCAATAACATCCTGCCCTCTATACCAACTCCAGAGAAACTAAATATTTCCAGAGACGCTCTCTTGAACAACGCGTTTAAATCTCCCCAAAAAGCAAAAATAGTTAGATATAAAAGAAAAAACAACTAAATATAAAGCAGACACTAAACTATAGTCTGGTTATAAATAAATTAAAAATTTATTTTTCCAGAAGACGACAGATTCTTTTATTGTTTCCTTTAATAAACAAAAATTGTTAATTTAATATAATAAGAATTAATTAATTATTCATAAAATGATACTTTTTGAATAATTTTTCGTTTTTTTTACAGGAAGATATGGAGCTAGAAGATCAAAAATTTCTCCAAATTGGAAATACAAATATTTTAGTATAAGAAAGAACTTTCTACGTCTTTTCGTTTTTTACCATAAGTTAGCCTGGGTGTCTGAATCCAGACACATAGTCAGAAAAAATCATACTCAAAATGATTTTTTTCCACATTTCAGACATTTTTCAACATAATGAAAGAAATTTTTATTTTTTTTATTTTTTCGTCAATAATACTAGCCTTGATTGCATGACGGGCCTACCGAGTATGGAACAAATATCTATAAAATTGATAATGTATCTTATTTTAAAATTTTATCGACATTTATGCTACAATAGAGTACCTTTTTACTTTACCACACAGGGTATGGTCAAGTATTGTAATCGTGCTTGAAAATAGTGCTTTTTTTTGCTTCTTTTTTATGAAATATCTCAAAAACGGCTGAAACTAATATATTTTGATAAAAAAATTGGGCGACACCATGGCATTTCGGTCTACAAAAAAGCTCCAATAAGTAAACATCGAAAAAATTATATTTTTTGAGATAATAACTGTTTTGTCAAAATGTCTGTTAGTCTGTGCGTTACCAAATTTTGTGGACGAGCTAGCTCAAAAACTAGTTTGAATTTCAAAACCAAATTTCACATCAAGTTTTGGTGCATTGAGATTAAGAGCTGATTAGATTTTAGTGTATATCGACCCAAAATTAATGGGGGTAGGGGGGTTAACATTTAAAATTATATTTTCAACCTAAAATAAACAAACAAGATGAATGAAATATACTATAAAATGAACCTAAAATAGTGAAAATATTTTTTTCTGGATCCAAAATTAGGGGGGGGGGTCAACAAATAAAAATCTAGGCCATTTGAACAAACTGAAGCAAATTTTAAATCAGGATGCCCATAGAACACTAAAAATGTAAAAACAATCAGCCCAAAATGTGTGTTGGAGGGGGGGGGTCGTACCAAACTCAACCAGAACTGTATAGTAAAGTCAAGTCGATGGCCTCATCAGAATGTGTCAATTTATTTTATGTAAGAAACACATTTTCTTATTTTTAGCTTTTGATAGTAGTTTCTATTCTATCTTATCCTGTAGGCTACACCATGGACTATAGTTTTTTGAGATAACCTATGGTATATTTGTTTTCTTGAACAATGTGATAAGAAAGGGTTATAGTTGTTATCTTTCGAGAAAAGTTTTTTCGTTATTTTAATTTTGGCTGTATGTTTGGAGATATATATGTTTGATTTAGACATAAATAACATTTTTTGAATTTCCCAAAATATAATAGTCTTTTTATTCTGTTTTTTTCTAATTTTCTAAAATAAACAAAATGTTATTATCTCGTTAAAGAGATTATTTTAAAATAAATATATTCATTGTATTCTGAAATCAGCAAAAGTGTGGAATTCCAAATAAATAGTGACTATTTTGTGTACTTATGTGGGTGTAATGAAATAATCGCTATCGCTCTTCAAAGATTTATTTTAAGGGCTAGTATATTTTCATGTTATAAATTTGCATTATATTTAGTTAAACCTATGATCAGTGGCGTAGTCAGAAAATTTTCATGGGGGGAGGGGTCAATCCACAAACCAAAATATTTAGTGGGAATTTTTTTTTTATTAAAACAAATAGTCAAGTTAAATTGTGTTTACCCGGTAAGTTTTGGGGTAGTTGTAATTTCTTCGACCTTCTATGTTTTAGGTGTGCTGAATCCGAATCTGAGGTTGTTAACAAAATTTTGTGACGGAACATTGTCAAAAATGTTAAAAATCTCATTTTTTAGTGGTTTTTTGCTCATAACTCGAAAACTATCAACTTTTCCCTAAATAGTTTTTCTATTCAAAATGAAAGTGCATAAAATTTCATACAAATGTCATATTTAGTTTTTTTATCCGACCAACCGTTCGGGTTCAAGCGCTAGTTGAAAAATGGCGTATTTTTCTTGTTTTCGCAAATCCCAAAAACTCGAACTTTTTACGATTTTTTCTAATTTTGACCATAAAAGACCACTCTATAAATTTTTAAAATAGATTAAATTTGATATAATTCAAACGAAGTTTAATCCTAATTTTTGCAAAAATCGCAGTTTTCATAAAATGAAAACCACTCATCCTAGAAACTTGATTTCTATCTCATTCTTTGGAAAATATTGTTGACTTAAACATTTACTTGGACCACTTTTTTGTTAAAATTCATAGATTTTTAGATATCCAGCATTTTCCATGACACGTTTGAGGATTCGGATCATATCCTTTGTAGGTAAGAAATTTTATGAACTTTCATTTTGAAAAGGAAATTTTTTACGAAAAGTTGTAAGTTTTCGAGTTATAAGCAAAAAATCGCCAAAAATGTGCTTTTTTACATTTTTTTGCATTTTTGACAATGTTCCGTCACGAAATTTTGTTCGCAAACCTCAAATTCGGATTCAGCACACCAAAATACATTTAGGATCAAGAAATCAAAACCACCCAAAAACATTCCCGCGAGGGGCCCTTTAGAGAACAATTGCGTTGTCGTTGCCGTTACTCATCCCATGAGCTCTGATCTTGGGGGGAGGGTTCTGCCCCCCCCCACACCCACCCGTAGCTACACCTCTGCCTAAGATGTAATTAAAATGTATATACCTATTTTTAATTAGAGAAAATATTTAATATAAATAAAGTGATTGGCTAAATGCAGGGCCGAGCCGACTATATGGCGAATGTGGGCAAAGGGCTGCAAAACACCTAGACTAACCATTGACTAACAGTCACTCTAAAGTCTAACCGAGTGATTCTGAACCTTTTTAAAGCTGCCGCCTCCTAAGCGGAAAAATTTTCAGCGCCCCCACTTTGTGAAAATCCTGTAATTTAGGATCTGGGGAATGGTGCACGAGCGCAACACACTCTCTCCATCCCCTTAAGCAATAAAACTTGCCCAAAGCTCAAATTCGCAATTTTACTTATTATATGTACCTACCTATGTTTTAATTTTTAGCTAGAAGGGGTATGGGATGATAATTTTTTGATCTGTTAAATTTTAGTTACAATTTTAGAAGGGGGTGGAAAATTGTAGTTTGCTGGCGCCCGAATGGCTTGGCTAAGGCCAGAAACCAGGAAAGGGGGAAAAATTTCTCCTCAAAAAATAAATAAATAAATAAATAAAAAAAAACGTTTTTAGAATTTCCAAATAATAGTTAATTCTGTTTTTTGATTCTCTCTAAAAAAGATACAATTTTATTATCGTTAAATAGATTATTTTAACCCTAGAATGCATAACCCGGGCCTGTCGAAGTATTTAAACAGTAAAAACAGTAAAAAAGTAGTGATTTATTAATTAATTTTATAAATCTTAATGTAAATTAATATAAAAAAAAGGATATAATTATTAAAAAATATGTTATAAATAAATAAATAAATACAGTGGGTGACCAAATTATTATACTCATTTGAAGGCCGGATGGCTAGTAATATAGTCTAATAACTATAATAATAACCCTTTTAGACTGGCATATCAACTCTCCAGACCTCACCCGTATGGAAATAAATAGATTTTCGAAATATGTTTTTTATATATTTTTTGAAAATACCTATATTAAAAATATAAAAATTTTGTATTAAATTTATATAAAATTTATACTAGAGCGACATAAAAATAGTTTATATTTTAAGAATATATAGAAAACATAAACTTTATATAAATTTAACACAAAAATTTTATATTTTTAATATATTTTCAAAAATATATAAAAAAGATATTTCGAAAATATATTTATTTCCATACGGGCAACCTGATCGAAAATGTATAAATGTATGGGTGGCCCTAAAAAGAAATTTGCAAAGACAAAATAATTACTAACAAAAGGAATTTGATAGAAAATATTTTGTTTTACAATAAACTATCTAATCACAACCAAAAATCTTAAACACTCAATTAGAGAATATCCTGTATTAATTACAAGATGGGAGTTTACTGGGCTGAAGTAATGTGAATGGTCCATTTGGTTCTTGAGTTAAACAAGTAAAAATATAGTAATAATAACCCCAAAAAACAAAGAAAAAATATGAATTGCAAGACGCTTAAAGTGTGAATTAATTTATCTATTAATTAATATTGATTGAAGAAAAAAAAATTCGTCCAATACTATATAACAGAGGTGGCCACAACGTGGCTCGCGAGCCGCATGCGGCTCTTCAGTCAATCTCGTGCGGCTCTTGAACCCTCTTGAATAATACTGATTTTAAAAATTACAGGGAGCATAAAGATCTACCACATTTTAAAGAGGTATAAAAAAATGAAAAAATTCAACTAAAAAGAAACTGAATATATTTTTGAAAAGAACATAAAATAAATTTTTTTAATGTATTTTAAACATTATAACAGACACAAAAAAGGGGGCGGGGGTCAAAAATGAAAATTCTAGCCCTTTCGACCAAACTCAACCAAATTTTGTATACATATTCTGTGGACCCCCAGAAGGCTAGAAATGCAAAAACTAATCACCCAAAATGGGGGGAGGGTCAAAAATGAAAATTCTAGCCCTTTCGACCAAAATCAACCAAATTTTATATATATATATATATATTATGTGGACTCTCAGAAGGCTAGAAATGCAAAAACAAATCACCCCAAATGGAGGGAGGGTAAAAAAAATGAAAATTCTAGCCTTTTCGCTCAAAATTTGGTTAGTTTTTGCATTTCTAGCCTTTTTGGGGCCCACAGAATATGTATACAAAATTTGGTTGAGTTTGGCCAAAAGGGCTAGATTTTTTTTTACCCCCCCCCCCTTTTTGTCTGATAATGATTAAAATACAATTTAAAAAATTTCATTTATTTTCTTTTCAAAAATATATTTGGTTTTTTTCTAGTTAAATGTTTTCATTTTTTATATCTCTTCAAAATGTAGTAGATCTTTATGCCCCACCCTTAATAATAATTAAATTAAAAAATAATATTACAAAATTAAATTAATTTGTAATTTGTAATATTAGAAGTAAGTAGAGCAAAAAATATATGTTACTTCATTTATATTTCATGAAATAAAAAAAGGTGTCTTTTTTAATAATCCATATTTAATCTCCAAAAAATGTGGCTCGCTTTGAAACAGTTTTATAAATTTACGGCTCCCAAAGTTAAGGTTAGTGGCCACCCCTGCTATATAATAATAATTAGGTAAAAAATTGATATCTAAATGTTCACGTTTAATTTATTTTCATTAATCTTTTGCTGATAATTTTCCTTTTTTTAAATAAAAATATTATTTTATATTTTCTGTTTTAGAGAATCGAGCCCATCTAAACATTCAAGATAATAGGAATTGAAAACGGCATTTTATTTATTTGAGTAGTGGAAATCGACCAGGGCAAACCCGGGTGCGGCCATTCTTCCAAGGTAAGAGCAAATCGACAAAACTCTAATTAATTTTGATCTATCATTAATAGATTAATTAGCATAAGTCATATTAATATTACGATATATCATATTATACTCAAAACAGCCCCAAAACGGCCCCCAAGCACGGCGGAACGATCTTAAGCCAATGGGGTCAAAACTTGGAAAGTGGTGTAGGCCTACTGTGGGTCTGGGGGTCCTCCCGCATAAAATTTTGTAGCAAATTGGTACAATTTAACCCATTTTTAAGCAGTTTGTAGCTGTGGTTTTATTGAAAACTGAAAGAAACGTTACGGCGCAAGGTTTTTATAACATTAATTTTACAACCAACAATTTGGCAACAAAGTTGTTTTTGGGTAAAAATAACGGAAAAATTCTTTCTTTAGGAGGTCCACTGACCCCCTTGATCCCGTAGACAAATTCTAGGGAGTCAGCTGACCCCTGACCCCAAGCTTCCGCCGTCCCTGGCGGTCTCTATTAATAAGAACTATTAAGTTTGTATTAAAAACAATGTAGATATTTGAAAAAAAACTAGAGAGTTTAACATCTTATTGGAACTCTCTAGCGTCCAATTTAAAAACCACTAGGATAGTATGTATATTTTGTTTAAATATATATAACACCATTTGTTCGTAATAACCCAAACATCAATTCCATTTGAATATATGTAACTCCGAGCAGAAGTAAAATTGTATAATTAAAAACTTGCCCGAGTATATGATATCATTTATTAAAGAGGGAGATATTTTCGAAGAAAACTTGTCTGTTTGTGTGTGCCGTTGTCTGTCGTCCCCAGGGGGTTGGGGTAAACATTTAAAACACTCCCAACTCTCCGACATATGCTTTTATCTAAATTAAGGGCGCCGAGCGATGGGAGTTTCATTTCCTGGTGACTAGCGTCTCTAAGGGGCCTCCGGGGGTGGAAGCGAACGGGGGTGGATCCCACCCCCAACGCCGCTGATCTTATCCCGCGAGAAACTCGCTAACTACCCCACTCACCCCCTGGTGTTTGTGCCACCCTTTGAACAACCCCCGACCGTCTATCCATACCACCAGGGTAGGTTATAGCCAAACCAAGGGTGGCCAATTGCAAGACCTCTATTTAACGAAACATTATGGCATGATCGGCTACGCATATAAAAAGCGGACCAAAGAAATTTTTTGAAATTTTTCTTTAGTTAAAATCAAAGAAATAAATTAAATCACATTATTTAATTTTCATAGTAAGTTAATTTCAATTATTGTTATTCAGTTCCATTATTTAGATATTAGATTTGACAAATCAGAGAAAAATAGGAACAATTAAACATGCGATCAATTGCGACGTTTCGCCAATTTATTATGGCTTCATCAGGCTCTATACAAAAATTATACAAATGAATCATTCAAAATCATCAAAATCAATTCAGACATAATATAATTACCGAGGGGTGAACCGCTACCTAAAATCGTGTACACCTACTTCCTCTTCCACTTTCATTTGCAAATAGAAGACAATAGATGACAATAGATTATCCAATGAATTCCAAAGTAATTCCAAATAATTCCAAAGACGGTGTACACTTAATTTCAATCGCGGTTCACTCCTCAATAATTATCTTGATCACAAAAACACTTTGTCATTTATCTTCTTTACCAATTAGAATACATTGTGTTCATATTGGTATATATACCAATGTATTCTAATTGGTAAGAAGATAAATGACAAAGTGTTTTGTGAAATTGATCAAGGTAATTATATTATACTATGTATGGGTTGATTTTGATTATTTTGAATGATTCATTTGTTTTTATTTTTGTATAGAGCCTGATGAAGCCATAATAAATTGGCGAAACGTCGCAATTGATCGCATGTTTTAACACTGTTTAATTGTTAATTTCAATGTTAAATATGTCAAGGTCTGATTGTTGAATTGTTTATTTAGATCTTGATAAAATGAGATTTTGAATTTTAGAATAAAGTAAAAATTTGTTCAATCATACGATTTCTGCAAATTATGATGATTTGGCAATGTTTTTTTTTTTTTAATATAGGGGTATGGTCAAGTATTGTAATTGTGTATGAAAAAAGTGTTCTGTTTTGTTTTTTTGCTTTGTTTTTTCGAAATATCTCAAAAAAGCTGAAAATAAGTATTTTGATAAAAAAAAATGAGAAAAACCATGGCCCAAAAAAAAATTAAAAGCAGAGAATATCGCTTTACGAGAAATTAATAATTTTGTCAAAATATCTGTTAGTTATTACGTTACCAAATTTTGGGTATGTTCTAGCTCAAAAACTGCTGTGAATATCAAAACGAAATTTCAAACCTAGCTTTGCTGGATTGAGATTAAGAGCTGATTAGATTTTGGTTGAAATTGAGGCAAAAGAGGGGGATGAAAAGTTTTTCAAACATAAATCGAAGAAAGCTGATATTTCTAATAAAATAGTCTTATAATTAAAAGGAGATATTATTAATTGTTAATGGGCCCAAAATTAACAGGGGAGGTCTTTCGTAAATAGGAGCCAAGTGTTTGGTAAAGACATGTGGATGGTCACATCAGTTTTTTTTGGAGAAGTGGTTAACAAAGAAAAACAAGTAGTAATGAATTTAATTATTCTTAGCCTTAACTATTGATATACCATATATCATTAGCATGAACTCAGGTTAATAATTATTCTCCTCCCAGGCGGCCCTAGTATTAAATCATGCATAAAAATAAATATTTGCTTTAAAATGTCTGAAACACAAAGAAAAATATTTTTCAACTATGATTTTTCTCTCTTCCCATACCCACGATAGCCCAAGAACGGAAAGTCAACAGTTCTTTTGTATCAATACATAGACTGATTAGATTTTGGAGTATCTGGTTCAAAAGGCAGAAAATATTTTTTGAATTATTCTATTGAGATATTAGAGGATGTTATAGTGAACAATTTATTTTTAAGTTTATTGAAAATGTTTTCACTTTTTTAACCGACTTCAAAAAAGGAGGAGGTTCTCTATTCGACTGATTTTTTTTTTTTTTTTTTTTTTTGTGTGCCTATATTACCTCATATCTCCGCCAATTGTGAACCGATTTTGAAAAAAAATTTGCATTGGGTTTAGCCTACCTTCCGATTGGTCCCATTTTTTTTTTTCATAGGTATTAGACCTTTTTTATTAGGTTTTTTAGACCTAACTTCTTTGTTTATGAACCGATTTCGATGTTTCTTTTTTATCCGATAGGGAGTGTCTTAGGGATGGTGTCATATTAATTTGGTCAAGTTCTGATGATATCATCACTATTAATAACATCACTAAAAAGAGAACAATAAAAATAATTTTTAAGAAAAAATAAAAACCGACTTCAAAAATTAAATGCAACAAATAAAATACACTAAAAGGTATAAAATAATTATTATCTTATTTAGTTACAACTAAACGACGAAATATTAACATGAAATTACTTTTTGAAGTTGGTGCCAAACATATACCTTTTATGAATCGCACTCGACGGATCTTACTTAGTACGTTTGGAGGGTATGCTCGCTTATAGGTTTAGTTTGTTTGGTACCAACTTCAAAAAGTAATTTCATGTTAATCTTTCGTCGTTTAGTTGTAACTAAATAAGATAATAATTATTTTATTCCTTTTAGTGTATTTTATTTGTTGCATTTAATTTTTTGAAGTCGGTTTTTATTTTTTTCTTAAAAATTATTTTTATTATTATTTAATGTGCGGGTGAGTGATTCTTTCATTCGAATCTGATCGATGAAACTATCTACAAAGACCACGGATAGAATGATCTCTGTATAGATTTAGAATTTGTTGCTAGCTCAGAGATGAAGAAAAGTTCGTGGACTGTAGTTTTTAATAAAAAAGGACTTTTTTGTATTTTGATGTTATTTAATGAGATGAAATATATTTACATGAATAATGAGGTCCTCCTGGTGCAATGATAAAAGAATATCCTTTGGTTCGCTGTTCCTTATAAATTAGTATTTGTCCCTGGTTCGTGATGTAATATTAAATCCGTTAGAAATTTTCAGGGTCTCGCATGGGTCCCTCAAATGTGTATCAATCCAATAAAATCGTAGTCCAAAAGAGAGTTTTCCAATTGAGTAGCACGGTCAAATAGTGTTTAAATTCAATCACAGCTTTTGGATATTTTCTTAATGAATGGGACGAAACAACAGAAGGTTAGAATACGCAAGAGTCTTTTTTACCAGTAGGTATGTGTCGACCAGCAGAAAATGCTAGCCAGCACACGTATCGTTTCTATTGGCTAGAGCTAGACCAAAGTTCGGCCGGATAAAAAGCACCTATTTTGAATTTTATACAATCTCTTTTTCTTTATAGCTAAGGTGTATTGCAAGGATGCCTGTAACAGGTCCGGTCTTGTAAGCGGATGCCACTAACAAGTCCAGGCCTGTTTCAGATTATTAGAGATTAATTTCTTAATTTCTAATATTCTAGGAATGGCCTTTTGCACTCGGACCAAAACGATACTCGTTAGAGAAAGAGAGGGAGAATATTCAATTGGACTTCATTAAAATTCAGACAAAAATGTACAAAAAAAGTTACTCGTTGGGGCTCTAACTAGCACGCGTACCGAGTCATAGAAAAAGTTTTTACTTTTTCTTCTATTTCTTTGTATTTTTAATTGCGTCGAGGAATCCATTAAATTTTAGTTCACAATAAACTTTGTAGAGGCAACACTTATTTTTTTTCCTTAAAACAAGAACAAAATGACAAACTGACCATACCATCAAATCGTGTCAGTCCCTGTCAAGCCGAGACATATGGTAAGCCCGAGAGGTGAACCGCGACCTAATATTGTGTACACCTACTTCCACTTCCACTTTCATTTCCAAGTAGAAGGCAATTGATGAAGGGGCATTATCTAATGAATTCCAAAATAATTCGACATAATTCCAAAGACGTGTACACCTAATTCCTATCGGGGTTCACCCCTCGGGTAAGCCTAACTATAACAAAACTTTTCATAAATTCATTCCCGGAATAGACACTTACCCTATTTTTTTTTTAATTTAGGACCCCACCTCGAAAAAAGTGATCGTTAAGTGCCTGGGATATGTTATCAATAGATGTACGTAAGTGATTTCAAAAGTTTGGTGTGTTATTCTTTGAGAAACTAATTTTCTAGTTCCAGTGTGTGTGGTGTAACCTAAAAGGACTTCTCAGACAATGATGTAAATGATTGTTAGTAATTAGTAAGGCTTTCCAATCCCAGTCATGTTGCCTTCTTGGCAATGGAATTAATTGGATAGCCTTAAAAATTGAATACTTGGATCTATTTTAGGAAATTATTGCCACTATCTTTGACTATATACATGTATATAGTCAAAGGCCACTATAGATAGAAAAAAGATGGCTAACTTCAAAAAAAATATTTAAAATATTTTATACTTTTTAATAGAGAAATATAATGAAAAGTGAAATCTGAATTGTCAACCCTTTGATTAGTTAGTCGAGGTATATTTTAAGTAAACTGGGGAGCGGTTTTAGTTGAATAAATGAGGGTTGAAATTATTCCATGGTGAAAAGGGGATGCATTTTGCTAGGAATAAATTAGAATTAAACTTAGGGAAGAAATCTATTAGTGTTTTATTAAAGTTTTTTAGAAAATTAATTTAAATTTAGAAATTAAATAATTTTCCATAATAATAATGATCGAAGAGAAATTATAATATTTTAGTTTGTATTTGTTTCTAAAAAGAGAATACAAAAAAATTCTCTCATTTACCAATCAGGCAATATAGTTGGCCTGTTTTTCATATAAAACTAAATAAAAACTATTTGAGAGATACACGGTTTTGTTATACATAGACTATAACTATAGGTGTATTTTATTAAGTTTCTTTTCTAATATTATTGTTTTATTTTGAGAAATACTACAAAATTTTAAGAATTTCTCAATTGCCTCTCATTATCTGCATATTTGAAACGACCATGATCATAGACAGATAAGAATCAAGTGGTGATGTGGGTACCACACGACATTCACATTAGCTTCTCTCTTATTTGTAATCATCATACCAATTTTCTTCATTCAAATTACTTCAATTTGGTTTTCCCCCAAGCCGTTTTGAGAAAACCGGAAAAAGACGAAATTGCAAATACCAAAAATCTTCAAGTAGCCACAATCTTGATGCACTTCTTCTTTTCTTAATTTAGTTTTTCCCAATCGAATTTTTTGTATATGATTAAATATTTAGTAGGTACTACCGTATTATTTAAGTTCTATTGGTAACTGGAAATTGCAGATACGCCAAGTGATGGTGAAAGCTTGAACTAGCTCATTTGGGTCTTCTAACAGCTGATTGATGAGTGTTTAAATGACATATAAACAAAAACCAAACCTATTTATGAAATAATATTCATAATTAAGTGGAATTTGAATAGTAGCATTATTGTTAACTTCAGGTCTGTTTATTCAGAAAAGTAATAATAATAATAATCCGGTCATATAAAGGTTTTTTATAAAACAAAAATTAAATAATTATTCAGGCCAAAAGAATTAGTCGAATGTACTGTGAAGAGAATTAGGTGCAATTGATTTAATTTGGAAATATGTGCACATCTTACTATTGCATCCACAAACACAGCAAAACACTTTGCTTTTATTTATTTTTGGAAGAAATCGTGCTCCTGAAGTATCAACGGTATTTTCCATCATAATTTGAATTATTATTCTTAATAGAAAAAAATACGAAAATAAAAATAACTAAGTACATATAATATCTAATAAGGTTTAAATAATCGAATAAAAGTTTAATATTCGTTGATTATGGATATGACATTTGGGACAGCGACCCAATTGCGTTAGTTTCAATTTCTATCACATGGCGGCTGTACTTACCATTTACCAATAGCCACTATGTAGAAAGATAATATTAAACATGTTTCATATTTTCAGGTGAAAACTGGAATATTTTCTCTTGATTTTTTTTTAATGATATTCGATCGCCAACCACCTAAAACACAGAGTCCAGAATTCTGATTAAAAAATTAATATACAAAACATATTCGAAAAAAGTTATACCTTTTATATTAAAATTAAATTAATATAATAAAATTAATTAAAAATAAACATTGATTTCGTTACAAAAAATATTAATACGAATACTGCGGCCGGAAGGGGGGGGCTGGTCATTATTATTATATTAGTATTGGTGAAGGGGCTGTATTATGAGAGGGCGGGAAGTGCAGTCAAATAAAAAACCCAATAAAATTGAAAGGTTTTTTGTGAGTGTAGTAGAGTTGTTGAATTTATAAGAATTAATTAAAGACTGTGTCCTCTGCTTGATCTAAATCAATATATCCATTATTTAATTCTTGATTGACATACTATATACTATATGTGTATACTTATTATTACAAAAGAAACTCATATTCTATTGTTTTTTATCCAATTACTCTGTTCAATTTACACCACAACGTCAAATCAATAAAATTTTATTGATCTGACTTTAAAAAAAATTACAATTTTATTCATCAGATGTTGTCATGACAATTCAACAGAGTGATTGTATAAAAAACAATTGAAGTTATGTTTTATATTTGTTTTAATAGGTAAATACTAGGGCCGTCCAGTAGCGTGCCGATGAATACATAGGTATACCTAACTTAGACACATTTGCATATCTATATTAATAATTTTATTTAATAAAAGCTAAACTTTCGAAAGCTTTGCCTCAACAAATTTGACTTAAGAGATTTTTAAATATTTTAAACCTCTTCTCAAGGGTTCTTTCTTAATCTTTTCAGTTTCTGAGATTTGAAATATAATAAATTATATTTTTTGTGAAAACCTTGGTTTAGTCATATTTACCTAAATTCTCCTCTATAGATGTCGAGCTTTTAAGATTTACTCTTGGAGCATTTTTAAAGGTGTAGCCCCCTGGCCCCAATTCTCACAATTTAGCTAGTTGATTTTTTCATAAATAGTTTCTCCGATTCATTGAGATATAAGTAACCTTCAGTCTTTCAAGACTCGAATTCACTGATACTCCGACCCAATCCCTGAAATATCTTCTTATTTTTCACATTACAAAGATCTACAGAGGTTATACATTTTTGGCGCAACTTTTCCATGTATCAATCTATGGTAGCTATCTATCTATCTATCTTGTATCTTCTATATATATATATATAAATGAATTCCTGTTTGTTGGGAAGCACAAAACTTGAGAACGTCTGAACCTATTTGGCTAATTTTTTTAATGTTAGCAATAGTCCATTTCAGGTTATGACGAAAAGAAAAATTGGAAAAGTTGCCGAGAAAATTGAAAAATACAGAAAAAACTAAAAATTTTGCAGTTTAGCCAAGATAACATTCCAAACAATAAAAGAACTAGCAAAAAAATCAAGTGTTGGCGACTCTGGTTTTTGCTATGAGGAGTGGGGGAAGGTTTTGGCCCAAAACCCTTACAATAATTTTAAATATGTTTCACTATAAACCTACATCCCTTTCCCTAAATTTTAAAAAATTTAGTGTAGGTATAAAAAAATTTAAATTCTGTAAAAAATAATTATATGAAAAAATTCAATTGAAAATTTAATAAAACACATGCATTTTTCAACTCTAATTAATTGTTATAATGACTCATTAATATTTTAATAAATTACTGCTACTTACTACTTGAGGACCACAAAAAAGGTTATATAAAGTTTTTAGTAAAATTATATTTTAAGTGCTTTTCTCTAGAGTAAGATAGTACTTTTTTTTAATTCTTTTAAATTTATTCATTCGAATGGTTTAATATACGCGTAGATCACACATCCCTCATAGATTTCCTCTTGAAACAATAGTGAATACTTTTAATTGAATGTAATGGAAGGCAGCCCAGAGGAAGTGAGGAAAGAAAAAATTAACACATATCAAATAAGGTGTAATTTATTGGTACCCTTCCACCTTTCCTTTCAAACCGACGTTTCGGAGGATTCTTCCCTCCTTCTTCAGGGTTTCAAGGGGTCTATAAAGGAAACAAATAAAATGCTTCCTTTCTCTTCCCACAGCAGTGTTTAAAACATTTCTCTTCCTTAGCAGAGACATAGAAAAACAATATTTTTCTTTTTTCCTCCTTTTCTTTATTCCATTACATTCAATTAAAACTTCTACCAGTCTGATAGTGAATACTATTTGCTTTTTGTTATAAAAATCATAATGTCTGTTTAATCTGTAATTCGATTTAATAATAATAATAATTGGGATTATTTATCGGTGGAGGCTAGACTGGGCCTTGCATGTCGGGGATCCCCCTCGAAGCCCATCTATCTGATCGTTTGTTCGCTGACTCAAGTCAATTAGCCAAGTTAATAGCTCTGTCGTCAGTGTCACATTCAGCCACTGACCTGGAAAATATTTTTTTGATGAAATTGTGCTCGCGATTTGCCGACAGATTCGTTTTTAAAATTGTTACGATATGCTATATATATGTTTAATTAACTATATTTTTTTGTGTGTTGCGCGGATATTTTTTTTTCGCCCCGGAAGGGACAAGGGAAGGGGGGTCGAAATCGCATGGGGAGGGTTTAAGTTGGATAATCTCGGCCCTGGCTATTCAAAACACATCACGGAAATTAATAACAGAATATTGAAATGCGACTAATGCAAAAAAATGCGTTCAAAAAAACAGTTATAATTCGAAGCGAGACACAAGTATAGAGGATTAAATCTCACCCCATCCCGAGGGTGGAGGATGAGCTGGATCGCGGTAAAAAAAAGCTAGTTGAATGCGCAATTACAAAACGCACCCTACGCTGCAGGAATACCTAAACGATTTTTTAACATTTTGAATTAAAACAATCTTTCAGCTTTGTTTTATTTATTTATTTATTATTTTTAAATTTTTAAACTATTCAAGTAACTAAATTGGGAAGAATGTCTATTCTGTAACTTTTATCCGTTGAGTTAAATTCGCTAATTTAAGCAATTAAGTGGGAGATAAATTTAAAACCTAATTTATCGAACGGAGAATTTACCACTACTCGAAGCCCGTAAAAACTTAGTAAATTGGATATTGGATTGTATCTAACTTTCTGAGATTTGGCTCGTGATCCCGGCTTCTTTCCTTCTACTCTGTTCTTTTCACGATGGAGGGACCATCCCATACAGGCCTTTAGGGGTGCACCTTCTGGTGTATCTCCTTCTCACATCAATATCATTAAAAAAAAATTACAAAATTTCCATCTTATTTATTTCTGTATAAAGCTTAGAAAGGGATATTCAGAATGTGAAATAAGAAAGACAATGGTGAGGAGAAGAAGAACTAGCTTAGGATATTTTCTGCAGATAATGAAGGTCGTGTATGATGTCATACTTTTACAGAGTGAAATAGTTGGCACGGGATAGAGTCAAATGGAACCAGGTGGTTGAATCAAACCAGTCATATGAGTGTATTATTTACTTTATGATGATGATTGTTAGGTTAACCCAGGGACCTATATTTATGTTTTACATAAGTATTGATAAAAAATTCCAATTTTATGAATTATGAAAAATGTGAAAGTAATTCGAGAGGGTATATTCGAACATAGTAATCCCAAGTAAATGAAATTTGAAACTCAAATAGAGAGAGATAGCGAGAGAATCATTTTTTTCAGTGTTCTGTTTAACCTCCTGATGAAGGGTTCATAGCCCGAAATATGTATAGAGATAAATAAAAAATCTCCAAAATAATTTAAAAGATTTTTTAATTTTTTTAATTTTATTTCCTCTTTGTGAAACACCACTATAACCCGTTAAATAATAATTCCTTTGTTTAATATGTTTCACTATAAACCAACACCGCTTTCCCTAAACTTTATAGAATCATTTTGGTTCCAATATCAAATCCACGGGCAAAAATATGGGGAATTTGGCCCTCGGAAAAAATATAATTATCATTATAAGTTCTAGATCCTTTAATCGATTTGCACGAAAATTGCATTTACCCTATACGACCTTATGAAAATGACTCAAAATGTCAAAATAGTGGGGGAGGGATGTTCAAAAATAATTTAAAATAATTCAATTTTAAAACAAAAATCAAAGGAAGCTGATATTTTTAATATAATATGTATATATATATAATTAAAAAGAGATATCATAAATTGCTAATGGGCCAAAAATTCAGAGGGGGGGTTCTTTCGTAAATGATTATAAATTATTTTATTAAATATAAGAGGGGGAATTATTATATTTTTGAAATATTTTATAAGATCTTATTCTTTCAGAAATTAATTTTTTCAACTTATGATCAAATCGCATTTTGTTTTACAATAAACTATCTAATCCCAACTTAAAATCTTAAACACTCAATTAGAGAATACCTCGATTAATTACAAGATGGAGGTTTACTGGGCTGAAGTAATTTGAATGGTCCATTTCGTTCTTGAGTTAAACAAGTAAAAATATAGTAATAATAACCCCAAAAAACAAAGAAAAATATAAATTGTAAGACGCTTAAAGTGTGGATTAATTATTATATTAATTAATATTGATTAAAAAAATTGGTCCAAAACTATATAATAATAATTAGATAAACAATTGAAATCTAAATGTTCATGTTAAATTTATTTTCATTTATCTTTTACTGATAATTTTCCTTTTTTAAATAAAAATATTATTTTATATTTTCTGTTTTAGAGAATCGTGTCCAGAGAAATGCATTCAAGATAATAGGAATTGAAAACGGCATTTTATTCATTTGAGTGGCGGAAATCGACCAGGGCAGACCCGGGGGCGGTCATTCTTCCAAGGTAAGAGCAAATCAACTAAACTATAATTAATTTTAATATATCATTAATACATTAATTAGCATAAGTCATATTAATATTACGATATATGATATTTTACTCAAAACAGCCAACACTCAGCATGAAAACTTTATCTTTTATCGAAAATAGTTAAACAAAAAATAAAAGTCAAATCTTTTGGTTAATATATCAGGAGACTAGTTAATTATAGTTCTTGATTTCAACGTTTCTCTATCCGATCGTCTATTTGAACTCTTGATAATAGATAAAATATTTAAAATTAAAAAGACTGATGATGAAGTTCAATTCTTCGATACTGTATATAGTCTCTAACAAATAAATTATATATTATAATATTATATGTATATTGAAACGTTTTTATTTTGCCGAGAGTAGAAGAGTTGTTGATTTATAAAGAGAAAGAAAGAAATTGTCCTCTGCTTGATTGAAATAAACATACATGATGAGGGCTAAGCCTAAACCCTAAGTCTCAAGCAAATAAATAATATATATATATATATATACAGATTTATAATTTCGATATATATGTGTGTATGTTTATTTGCATCAAGCAGAGGACAACCTCATTGATTTACATTTAAGACCTTTAACGACTCTGCTACTCTCGGCAAAACAAAATCTTTTCAATTAGAAAATCTTTAGTTGTTTACTTATAAATTAACATATTTGGTACAATCAGCGAAAATACCATTTTTCATTCAGGGCTTTCTCTACTCCGATGCCCTAATATTGGCCTTCACATTTTATCTGTGGGAGTTATCATAGACTTTGTGTCTGGATCTATCTAAATATCTTAAAAAGGACTAAAACTATGCAATTGGATGTTGATGAAAGCAGTCCACGGTGGTTGTAAAAAATAAGACTATAGAGGTTTTATTATTTTACATTTATTTTTAACCGACTTCAAAAAAGGAGGAGGTTCTCAATTCGACTGATTTTTTTTTTTGTGATTTTGTTAGCTGATATCTTCGCCAATTGTGAACCGATTTTGATGATTTTTTCCATTGAATTCACTCTAGTTGGTAAAAATATAAATTTCATTGGTATTGGAGGATCTTTTTTATTATGTTTGTTCAGCCATAGCTTCTTTGTTTATGAACCAATTTTATGATTCTTTCTGCGTTTGGATGAGTATATCTCCAAGATAGTCAAGATACCTAACTATTTATTTATTTATTTATTTATTTTATGTATGTTCAGCGAGAACTTTTTGTCACGTTGACCGATTTTGATGATTCTTTTTATTGGAAAGGTGGTACCGTAGGGGTGGTCGCATATTAATTTGGTCAAGTTCTGATGATATGATCAATGACGAAATAACGTAAATCTTCAATTCTTATGAGCAATTAATCGACATTATAATAAATAAAATCTTTTATAAAAAAATCTTAAAACATTCATTTAAGACCCGCTAACGTTTCGAGATAATATCTCTATTTATGAATTGAATTTTATTATCATTTTCTGGGTGGAAATGGATTGGAGGAAGACTGAAATGAAGGGAATTGGAATAATTATCGGAAAATAGGTTTATTTATTTAATTAGTTTTTTCCTCTTATTAAAAACAAGGACTAAAAAGATGATCAAGGACAGTCGATGGTGGAGAAGTAATCTCCGAAGTCGAAGCTCAAATACAATGTATACATTAATTCATGTAAAATAATTGGTTCAATATCATTTTCTGATTCATTCGCCTGACGCTTTCTCTTACGAGATGCATGGAAGGTATTATCTTAAGTCACTATTAATACCATCACTAAAAAGAGAAAAATAATAATAATTTTTATAAAAAAAAATAAAACCGACTTCAAAAAACAAAACGCAAATCAAAAATCAAATAAAATGCACTAAAATGTATAAAATAATTATCTAATTTAGTTACAACTAAACGACGAAATTTTAACAAGAAATCACATTTTGAAGTCGGTGCTAAACAAACTAAATAAGTGAGCGTACCCGACAAACGTACTAAGTAAGATCCGTCGAGTTCGATTCATAAAATTATATTTTTGTCACCGACTTCAAAAAGTGATTTCATGTTAATATTTCGTCGTTTAGTTTTAACTAAATTAGATAATTATTTTATGCCTTTTAGTGCATTTTAATTGATTTTTGAGTTGTATTTAGTTTTTTTGAAGTCGTTTTTTTATTGTTTAAAAAAATTGACCGAAACCTTTGCGGTTTGATCAACAAAAATCCATATAATGACTGAACATCAAAAAAATAATATTTTATGAGATATTAATTATTTTGCTAAAATGTCTTTTAGTTAGTACGTTAGTACGTTACCAAATATTGGGTTTTCTCTAACACAATAAATAATGTGAATATCAAAACAAAATTTCACATGTATTTTTAGTGCATTGAGATTAAGAGCTGATTAGATTTTGGTTGAAATCGAACAAAAAATTAAGGGGGTCGGGGTTGTAAAAAATTAAAATTATAAAATTTTTAAAAAATCGTTCTTTAAATTTTGCAGCCCTTATAAAATTTTCTCGTCTCTAAAATTTTAGCTCCCCTAAAATTAGGCCTCCCGGTGCTCAGACCTCACGTACCTAAACGAAAATCCATCACTGTAAAAGTTCGTTGAAAGTTTGTCTGTTTATCTGTCTGGACGTCTGGTTGGTTGACTGGGCGACGCGACGTCCTGCGCTTCCATTATTCTGTTGACATGGGCAAAAGGAAAGCCACTTACGGTATTCCGAGACATGGATTGGTGACCTGTTGGCGTCTGTCCCATCGCACCTGCAATCTCAATCCGGAATCTCTGTAGCGACTGAAATTCCCCAACTGCACAGAGTTACGTAACGGGAACGTAGATTACTAATTAGATTAAAAGAAAATTCTATTCAGGAGTTCATTTTTCTTTCAACATCTCAACAAGTACCTTATCTAGTTAATCTAGGCTAGGGAAAGAGGATAATTCAAGATTGACTCTTAAAAATATATATTTAGGTTGCAATGATAATTTTCTAGCTCCTTTCCTCTACTTCCGGTGTCTGCAACTTTGTTGCACGGGGCAAAATCAAGCAAAATGTAACTGTTATCAAGACTTTTCGGGTCAAAGGGTATTTTTATTTCAATACACTCTTAAGATAAATTCTATTGAGAAAATAATATCAATATGTATTCTAATGTATAGATATTAGTAGGTACCAATACTAATGATAAGCTGGCAGATTTAGCGTAATTGTGCCTGGAGAGAAACTCTTTAAAAATTTATTTTGTTTTCAAGTATATTATACTTATTTTTTATAAAAAAATATATATTTTGATTTATATATAAATCAAAATATATATAGTCGACTCCGAAGAGTGAACCGCGATTGGAATTAGGTGTACACCGTCTTTGGAATTATTTGGAATTACTTTGGAATTCATTAGATAATCTATTGTCATCTATTGTCTTCTTCTTGGAAATGAAAGTGGAAATGGTAGTATAGGTGTACACGATTTTAGGTCTCGGTTCATCCCGCGGGTACCCCTTTCCAATGAAAAAAGAAACATCGAAATCGGTCATCGATAATTCAAAATTCAATGGACTACAAAAAAAATTCGAATTATTGAGGCTTCGAATGATCATGAAGTTTGAATTATCAAGAAGAAATAAAAAAATCGAATTATTATGAGTTTTGATTATATTTTTGAGAATATTTAGGTATGAGTTAAATTCTATACCTATATAGTCTCAAGTAAAAAAGTAAAAATAATGAAAATGACAAAAACGAATAAAAAAATTAGATATGTATTAACATTGCAATAGAAAGGTGGTAAACATTACGCAGAAAATGAGGAGTAAACCTTGCTAGGAAAAATTCGAATTATAAAGAAGGAAAGTGGCCTATTTCGAATTATAGAATGTTCTCTCACTCTCTTGTTACGAAACGGAATTCGAGTTATCGAGCGTATCAAAATACACAGCATTTTTTCAATTTACCGAAATTAACAACTGAAGAGTTCGAATTATCGAGAATCGACTAAATATATATATATATATATATAAATGGTAACACAATTTGTGATTTCTCAATACCTACTAGAAAATTACGGGTATTTTTTTTTCATTTGGGTCATTAAAATTACCAAATGGGTCAATCAATGACTCTCAGGTCATAGGATTCCGTCGTCTGCTCTACTTTATTCTAGTAAAATAAACTAAGAATCGTTTGAGGTTTTAATTTACAAACTTTAATTTTCTCAAGATGATCACGAGATCGCGAGTTGAGTGAATACTTATATTTTTAATAATAAATCTTGAACAAGATTGGAGGTAGGTTTCGCAAAAAAAGAAATAAAACAAAATTGAGTTTTGAATTCGATATATTTCGGGGTTGAGCCCATCATCAGGAGTCAAAGAGAACTGATCCAACTATACATTGGAAAAATAATTTTCCAAATAACAATTTTTTTTTATTTTTAAATTTTTTGAAATGTATGTGGTGAAGTAAGGGGAAGAGGAGAAGTTATTCTAAAAATTGATATTTTCAACAGGTGGAAAAAAGGGTTATTAACCAGCTGAAGGGAAACTATACATGCTAGTATAAGAACGAATGGGAAAGTACCTAAAAGGGTACAACTGGAAAAGTACCTGAGAGGGTACAATTACCCTAATATATTCAATGTGCGAACAATAGAAGGAATGTTTTAGTTAATTTATTATAATATATAATCAATAACTCTATTTTTATACACTTCTAATTGGTTATTCAGAATATTTGAATTATTTGAGAAGGCTATTTTAATTTCCGTAGATTCTAAGAGATCCAATTTAAGGCCTTTTCTTTCGAAATGAATGGGGATAAGGTTATTATTAGAAGTGGAATGATTGGATTCATGTAAGTGAATTGCGAAGGCTGAGGTCGAATCTAGATTAATGTTATCTGATCTATTGAGACGATTGAGAGCTCTTACATGCTCAGAGTAACGAATTTTGAATGAGCGGCCTGTCTGCGCTATGTAAAAAGCATCACAATGGTGACAAGTTAATTTATACACTCCTGATTTGTCTAATTTATCAATTTGGTCTATTTTATTGTTAATTAATTGGGAGCCTAGATTGTTGTTGTTGTATAAAGCAGGAGTGATTCCATATTATCTAAGAGTATAAACTAATGGAGATGTCAGATGATTAGAAATGAAGGGTATTCTTCTATATATTTGTTCAGTTCCAGATTGTAATGAGTTTAACTGTGAAATAGTGAATTTACGTTTGATTTTATTATAAATTTTGTTATTAGTTGAATAAAAGATTTCACTGTCGATGGTAACAGAATTGTTTTTATTTTAGGTTAAAAATAAAATAAAATGAGAGAGTCTTCTGTTTTTTAAATAAAATAATTTTTAATTATTTCTAGAGACTATAGTTTCGAAGGCATTGCCTTCATCATCAGTCTATCACAAATATTTCAAATTAGTTACAAATTAAGATTTATACATAGAAAATTTTGAAAAATATATAATGTCTTTTTCTTCATGTTTCTTCTTCTATTCTAATCTCCCAAGAAGAAACATGAAGAAAAAGACATTATATATTTTTCAAAATTTTCTATGTATAAATCTTAATTTATAACTAATTTGAAATATTTGTGATAGACTGATGATGAAGGCAATGCCTTCGAAACTATAGTCTCTAGAAATAATTAAAATTATTTTATATAAAAAACAGAAGACTCTCTCATTTTATTTTATTTTTAACCTAAAATAAATTTTGTTGATAGTCGAAATGTTATAACCATTATTCAGGGCTATATTCTGAATGATGTTAAGTTCTTTATTGAAATTTATAGTATTCATAGGTATGTATACTGAGGAGTATATGAATCATTGAATAGAAAGCTGCAAATTTAGTATTAATGGGGTGATTAGATGAGAAGGGATTGACAGTGTCCGTGCAAGTGGGTTTTCTATATATTTCGTAGTGTAATTTTTTATGCGAAATAGTTATTTGAAGGTCCTTCACGGGAAAAAACAAACTTTTTTGAACTTTACCCTCCGTGCGTATTTATAAACAGGTTGTGTAGAATTCAAACAATTTTGCTTTCGCTTCCATACTTATTTATTTAAAATGCATATTAAAATAAAATCTATTCTAAATGACATAATTAATGCAAAGAATTTAATGACGAATTAATTAAATTTTAATTAGGAAAAAGTTTTTATATGTTTTAGGAACTATTTGATCACTAATGAGGTTTTTAACAAGTTATTGGAATAGCGAGTCATATCATTTAGAAATTTGAAGATCAAAGTTATATTGAATTTCTAAAGAAAACACAGTTTAAAATTTCGCAGCAAAAGAAAGGGTAAAATTTTTTTGAAAAAGTTTTCACTTCTTCTTCAAATTATATTTTTAATTAATTTTATAAATGAAATGTAGGAGGTTCCCTAAATGTGAAAAAGTTTCAGGCAAAAATTTGTGTCAATACTTTTTAAATAAACATCAAACCAGGTTTTCTATATTTTTACTTTACCATACAGGTCAAGTATTGTAATCGTGCATGAAAAAATTGTTTTTTTTTTTGCCTCATTTTTTTGAAATATCTCAAAAACGGCTGAACTATTATATTTTGATTAAAAAGATTGGGCGAAAAAAGCCATATTAATACCTAATTGAACATCGAAAAACTTAAATTTTTCGAGATATTAATTATTTTGTCAAAATGTCTGTAAGTAAATACGTTACTAAATTTTTGTGGTCGCACTAAGTCAAAAACTTGTCTGAATATCAAAACGAAATTTCACATGTATTATTGGTGCATTAAGATTAGGAGCTGATTAGATTTTGGTTGAAATCGAACTCAAAATTAAGGGGAGTAAAAAATTAAAATTATAAGATTTTCAAACTAAAAAAACAAGAAAAATGAAATATACTATAAAATGAACCTATAATAAAAAAGAGAGTTATTATTTTCTTCGGGGGCCAAAATTGTGGGGATTCCAAAAATAAAACTATCAATATAAGCTGTAGACCCTTTAAACGATTTCGCATATGCACCCTCTATATCCTTAAGAAAATGACTTACTATGTGAAATTGATAGTGACCAAAAAAGGGAGGGGGGGGGGGTGCTTAAAAATATTTTCAAACAAAAATCGAAGAAAGCTGATATTTGTAATAAAATTGTCTCATAATTAAAAGGAGATATTATTAATTGATAATGAACCCAAAGGGGGGGGGGGGAGGGATCTTTCGTAAATAATTACAAATTATTTTAATTCAAAATTAAATATAAGAGAAGACCCAGATGTATGGTAAAGTCATCTATATAATGATTATAGTAGTTATTTGAGGACCACTGCATAATGTTAACTGATCATAACAAATAGGCTAATTAAATTCCGGGCAAGTATTATTTGAAATGCAACGAATAGGCATAATAATGGAAGTAATTGGCTGAGCCAAGGCAAGGTTGTTCGGCTGTTTCACATAAAATAAAATAAAAATGAGTTTTTATCTCGATACATATTTCTGGTTACGATCCCATCTTCAGGAGTTAGAAAACTGAATATAAAATTAGAAAATGTGTACGAGTAATAAAGATAAAAGTAAATAAATATTATATACAATATTCATTTACTATGAGTTAAGATTTCTAGGTCACTTGTTTCACATTAAAATTAAAAAAATAAAAGATGGAATTTTTTTTAATATAGGTATATATTGAAAAAATTTACATCTTTTATTTTTTTAATTTTAATGTGAAACAACTGACCCTAGAAATCTTAACTCATAGTAAATGAATATTGTATATAATATTTATTTACTTTTATCTTTATTAAAGATGTTTCACCTTGCACCAACACCACAATTCCTATTAATTAGGAGTAATAATTTTTTTGGGAACCTACGTCGTAATTTTACTTAATTTCTTATTATACTACTAAAAAGTATTAAATATACATCAAACCAGGTTTTCTATATTTTTAAGATGAAATAAATGATTTCTTTTACACATATTTAATCTGCAAATCTATATATGAGTATATTAGGTGTTTGAGGACTACTGCATAAGGTTATCTGATCATAACCAATAGGCTAATTAAATTCCGGGCAAGTATTATTTGAAATGCAACGAATAGGCGTAATAATGGAAGTAATTGGCTGAGCCAAGGCAAGGTTGTTCGGCCGTTTCGCGGATCATAAGCACTTTGCACATGACGCTCATAAAATTTGTTATCATGCCGAATAAGCGTGGCTTCAAGTTCACTTCAAGTGTAAAGTAGCGAATTGGCAATTGGATGTGTGCGTCGGGTCATCATGGGCTATCTGGCCTCATTTCGTCCGGGTACAAAACCAGCCCGGTCCAAAATCGTTTCATCGAGAGAATGGGGTTGGCATAATGTTTTGATAGTATTCGAGGGGGTACAGGGGACAAAAGGAGCCCTGATAGCGTTCTTGATCACAGCCTGTGGCTTCGGCTGCCAGTCTCCTCGTCGCTGATGACCTGACGAAAGTCACCCTCCTCCTCGACATCACCTCACATCCTGGACCTTATCGCACTAGGCTAATAGCTACGCCCGCGATACCGCGCAGCCAGATTACAAATCAATGGAACTCAGGTATACCACACACTCACAGACACGCGTTACACACGCAGCTTAATAGCCCGAACACACAGGCTGATTTTAAATATGAAGATGAACATTTGTTGTTATGTTATGTTGAAATAAACGAGAAATGATAGGGTAAGAAAAATTTTATCGAACTGCGGGAAAATTCAAGAGAAGGGGAACAATGTCAATTAATCTTTTTATAATCTGTATATTCGACGAGCGGAGAATTGAGTTCACTTATGTAAAATTTTCAATATTTTTTTTTTACATATTCGTATTCATAAATGTCTTTTTACTTTACCATACAGGGTTTGGTCAAGTACTGTAATCGTGCAAGAAAAAAGTGTTTTTTTGCTTCATTTTTTCGAAATATCTAAAAAACTGCTGAAACTATTTTGATACAAAATTGGACGAAACCATCGCATTTCGGCCTATAAAAAAGTCCTAATAAGTGAACATCGAAAAATTATATTTTTCGAGATATTAATTATTTTCCCAAAATGTCTGTTAGTACGGTGTTAGGTAGTACATTAGTTAGTACCGAGGGGTGATCCGAGATTGGAAGTAGGTGTACACCTCTTTGGAAGTATTTTGGAAGTACTTGGAAATATAATTTTATAATTCACATTTATTTCGAAATGTTATTATTTTTGACAAGTTGCAAGGTAATTTTAATCATCTTTAGAAGTTGTTTATATACAGTCTACATAAACCTATAATTTAAAAGTTTTTAAAATCATTATATTAGTCACTTTTAGGCGAATCTTGAACTGAATTTGTTAAGGTTTTTAAGCCTTCACACCTCATTTTACTCAAAGATGAAAATACATATTAATAGTTTCCTTCAAATGCTCCTAGATGGCATGAGAATTAATCAACTTCGGTCAGAAATCGACTTTCGGCCGGACACTATAAGATGACAGAATTGAAACTAATGCTATATCAGAGATGTCTAATAAATAATTATATGAATAATAAATCACAATTGAAACTAATGCCAAAATATCATAGATCACAAATTTAGCTATCGATGAACTGAGTGGCTAAACAGAGGCTCCTACCGAGTATGACTACAATTGATTGGTTTTTATACTATTTTTTAATCTTATTTGCTAGTATGAACCTAATCGATGATTTATATACATATAGGTAAATTCTCTTTCGTCCGATTCAAAAGATTCGCCAAATTCCATGGTTTTTGTATATTATTAGTGACTAGACGCTCCAGGCGTGCCTTTGGCGCCTAGTCCCTCCGGGTGGGTTGCCCTGGCGGGCAGCGTCTCAAGACGGCAAAGCCTCTTTTAAATATTTATTTAACGCAATGGCTAAGCACGATCGCTATCTGACCAATCAGAATCGTTCTAATAATTTAACGCTTTGCCATTGGCTATGCACTGGTCAATCAGATTGTTGGGATCATACATACAATATACACACTTTTCCATTCTCTATGTCGCTAAATTTTAATTTTGTACAACTAAATAATTTTAAATATTAAAATGGACATTTGTTGTTATGTTGAAATAAACGAGATACGATAGGGTAGGAAATTTAATCGAAGTTCGGAAAAAGCGAGGGAAGGGGACAATGTCCATTAATCTTTTTTTTGTTCGCTTCGCTCCAGAGCGTTCAAGAAGATACGTTTATGAATTCAAATTTCCCAAAATGAAATCGGCATATTCCTTTGATTTGATTCAATCATATGTTGGCATGAGCGAACCTAGTGACTATTTTTCATAGGTTGGCAGCGGGTGTTAGTGACAAGACCCTGGGGATGTTTTAGCACCCGGGGGTTGATCGTGGCCCGAGGGGAGGCGCATGTGAGGGTCGGGTACTCATCTCAGAATATCTAAACGCGTTTCGATGGATCCACCCCCCCCCTGAAACGGGAAAAATGACCCACAGCCATACCAATGAAAAGAGAAAATATCCATTTCTAGTGCAATGAATTCATTCGTGACAAAAGAACTTCAACGATTTCAACATTTTAAATATATTATTATTATTGTTCAGTTCCATAATCAGTATTAGATATATAACAAATCAGGGCAAAAAAAGGAAACAATTAAACACCGTATTAAATTATACGACCAATCACAACGTTTCGCTAATTTATTTTAGCTTCATCAGACTTGATAAAATTATTTTCAAACAATTTGTCATTCAATGTTGAAAATGTACACTCGATCTGTCAGGTTCTATTGTTACTCTAGTGAATATTTTTGAGTGTTGGATAAGTAAATGTATTCTGATTGTTATATCTTATATATGGTATACTTATGGACAAAATTAGCGGAACAAAAATATAAGCAATAATCCGATTTAAAGAGAGACTCATATCTTTCAGTTTCTTGATTAATTTGTTAAAATATTATTTTTATTTGAACGAAATTTTCTCTGGAGAGAGACGGACTGGTAGAACTTTTGTTTGAAAGTAATGGAAGGCAGCCCAGGGGTAGTGAGGAAAGAAAAAAATTAACACATATCAAATAAGGTGTAATTTATTGGAATCCTTCCTCCTTTCCTTTCAAATCTACGTTTCGGAGAATTCTTCCCTCCTTCTTCAGGGTTTCAAGAGGTCAATGAAGGAAAGAAATCAAATGCTTCCATCCTCTATCCACAACAGTGTTTAAAACTTTTTCTTCCTTAGCAGAATCATAGAATTTTTTTTTTTTTTTAATTAAAAAAAAGAAGAAAAATGTTTTTCTATTTTTAACCAACTTCAAAAAAGGAGGAGGTTCTCAATTTGACTGAATTTTTTTTGTTGTCTATGTTACCTCATATCTTCACCAATTGTGAACCGATTTTGATGATTTTTTTGCATTGGGTTCAGTCTAGTTCCCGATTGGTCTTGTTTTTTGGTATTAGACCTTTTTTGTTTGTTCAGGTATAACTTCTTTGTTTCTGAACCGATTTTAATAATACTTTCTGCGTTTGGATCAGTATAGCTCCAAGATAGTCAAGATACCTAACTATTTATTTATTTATTTATTTTATGTATGTTCAGCGAGAACTTGTTGTCACGTGGACTGATTTCGATGATTCTTTTTTTATTGGAAAGGTGGTACCTTAGAGGTGGTCACATATTAATTTGGTCAAGTTCTAATGATATGAACAATGATGAAATTACGTAAATCTCCAATTCTTATGAGCAAATAATCGAAATTATAATAAATAAAATCTTCTATAAAATTTTTTTAAAACGTTCATTTAAAACCCGCTAACGTTTCGAGATAATTTCTCTATTTATGAATTGAATTTTATTATCATTTTCTGATTCATTTGCCCGACGCTTTCTCTTAAGAGATGCATGGAAGGTATAATCTTAAGTCACTATTAATAACATCACTAAAAGAGAAAAATAATAATAATTTTTATAAAAAAATAAAAATAAAACCGACTTCAAAAAAAAACTAAATGCAACAAATAAAATAAAATGCACTAAAAGGTATAAAATAATGATCTAATTTAGTTACAACTAAACGAATAATTTTACTTAGAGAAAGTGGTGTAGGTTTTAGGTGAAACATGATATTAATTAATAAAGTAAAGGGTTTGTAGTTAAAACTTGTAAACTCCTGATGATGGACTAATAATCCGAAATATAATATATTGAGTTTGTATAAACCTCTTTGAGTTTTATTTCATTCACTGTGAAACTACACACCCTTTACTTTATTAATTAAACGAATAATATTAACATGAAATCACTTTTTGAAGTCGGTGCTAAACAAACTATAAAAGCGAGCTTACCCTACAAACGTACTAAGTAAGATCCGCCGAGTTCGATTCTTAAAATGTATATGTTTGGCACCGACTTCAACAAGTGATTTCATGTTAATATTTCGTCGTTTAGTTGTAACTAAATTAGATAATTATTTTATACCTTTCAGTGCATTTTATTTGATTTTTGAGTTCTTATTATTTTATTTATTGCATTTAGTTTTTTTATTTTTTTATTTTTTTATAAAAATTATTATTATTTTTAAATATTGATTTTCCTCAAATTTCATATTTTATATAAATTTTATAAAATTTTCTTTATTAAGTAGACGTTCCGCTAATTTTGTCAGTGAGTATGTATTTGATTCATGAAGTAAGACTATTGAGGAACGGCAATAATTATTTATGAAAAACTGGAATTTAAAGATTCAAAATCAAAAAAAGTTTATAGTTTAGTAGTTATTTGATAATTTTCATCCTGCGCCCCCTCCCCCCAAACCCCCTTTTGGGGTCAAAATATCAAAACGTTATATCGCTATAAACGTAAGTTAGAAGACATCTGATCCAAATATGAAATTTAATAATAATCCCTTCAGCCGTTTTTACGTGAATCGTGAGCAAATTTTCGCGGAAACCACGGAAACATACAGACAGACAGACAGGAAGTTTGTTGAGGTTGTTTTCGTTCATAACTTTGCTTGAAACGTGTGCAACCAAAATTTGGCATGATTTGGAGCAATGTACAGACAAAACATTAATTTAATATATATAGACGAGCTTTTCGTGCGTGCCTGCATTTTTTCTATAAAAATATTTGTTTACCTACTCAATTTAAATGAAATTATATAAAAATAAAAACATTTTCATTCTGTTAAATTCCGCAAATTTTTCAATATAAAAATAATTAAGACTAAAAATTAAAAAAATAAATTATAACTTTAAAAAACTAAAAAACACGCTTTTGTCAGTAATTCTCTAAAAAGTACAAAATAATGTAATAATCTAATAAACATAAAGTAAAAAAGGCTGGGGCGTAGAAGCATTAAGTTTTAATTTAATTTCGACAAAGTGCCCCACGCTTTTTGACTTTATGTTTATTAGGATTATTACATTATTTCGTACTTTATAGAGAATTACTGACAAAAGCGTGTTTTTTAGTTTTTTAAAATTATAATTTATTTTTTCTCTTTATTCTACAAAAACGGCATATTCTCAACTCAAAAATTAGTTGCTAGAGGGCACTGTGTCAGTTTAATCCGGAGCTACCAAGGCGCGGAACAAATCTACAACAGTGCCATAGATAAAAGATATATACAGTGCCACAACAGTGTATGCAACAGATACACGTCTGTCGGTGCGAGTGAAAGCCGACATAAGCTGTAATGCGACTGTATTGCAGATGATTTCACATATTTAATTTGATTATTTATTGAAGGAGACAATAAAAGAGTGTCTTCTGCTGGAATTATAAATTTTATTTATTTATAACGAAACTATAGTCTCGTTATAAATAAATAAAATTTATAATTCCAGCAGAAGACACACTCTTTATTGTCTCCTTCAATATATAAAAATTCTGCTACTCTCGGCAAAAACTTTCAATTTGATTATTTTATTAGTAGAAAACATTTGTAAGATGTAATAGGACGGTTTTGTATAATAATTTGTTTAAAGTTTACTGTACACTCAATGTAAAAAAAGTCATGTCACAGGATATGTCTGTTTTTTAAAGAAAATAACACCATTTGCATTTGCCGTTAATCTAATATACGGACATATCACATATTGTGTCGATATTTTACAATTGTCAGGAAAACTGTCATAACTTTTATGACTTTTTTTCAGTTTTATCTAAAATAATACGAATTATTATATTAGGACATTTATTAAAAATTAAATTAATTTTACAACAATTAAAATATAAAAACGAAACTAATCATTATTATAAATTCACAAAAAAAGTGATTTTGAGAAAAAAGTCTTCTAAAGCCAATTTTCTCAAAATCACTTTTATTCTGTTATCGCAGTTTTTTAGAGGATGTGCAATATCAGTGGGGTTGGTGAATTTTCAAACATGGGATGCTGTCCAAAAAAAGTACCCTTCATTTTTTTGAAATTTTATTTTAATCTTCGCTTTTTTTTGCAAATTTCATCGAATAAGCCATAATTTTATTTATTTTTCAAATTTAACATTAGATTTTTTTAAAATATATTTTGGAATCTTCGCCCCAAACCCTTTGTGTGGTGAGTGAGGGTAGGAGTCAGAATTTAAATCTGAAACTAATAAAAGCGTGTTAAAAACCTGAACATTTTTGTATTGGTGGCTTAAATTTTATTTTTTTGTGTTATGACAGTTTTTTTAGACTATGTGCGAAATATATAAAAGAATTGCTTATTCACCGATTTACTATTTTTTAATTTGTTTAATATGTGTGACTAAATATAGCCTAAAATTTATAAAGGTAAATATTTTCCATCTCTTAAATTATCTTATTTTGCATATATAAGTATTTTTAGTCAAACAATAAATATAATGAGATCGATAGTGAAGTTTGCGATGAAGCCAAGATAAAAAATAGTGATAGGAATGTGGAGTTTGAGACAAGGGCGGATCCAGGAATTTTTTATGGGGGGGGTGAATGTATATGGGCGGTGCCCGGATGTATATAAGATCTACTTTTTATCTCAAAAGTGTGTCGCGGCCGAATTGTCCAAGCGGGGGGGGGGGGGGGGGCGTCTCTGCGTCTCGATGGCTATTTTTGATTTTAAGTCGATTCTCTATGTCTTCAGCAATGGTTACAATAATGACCGAAATGTCAAGGATCCAATGTGGAATGGTTATTCCTCGACTCTTGAATGAGAATTATTTTTGAATTAATGTCAATATGAGCTACAAATTGCAAGTGATATCTGATTAATAATAAAGGAACAAACATTTTAATATTTCAAATGAATTTGGATAAAGCTTAGCAACGATCCGTTGCAGTTTATCTTATATCTAAAATTCCATGGGTTCTCAGTTGGAAAATAAACAAACCTAACGGTTCAGAAGTGTCTGTAGACAAAATCGAACGACTGCAGACCTAACCCTTTCAACTCTATCTTACCCAATAAGTGTAACAGTACACCGACCAAAACAAGGAAAGCTTTTTAAAAGTCACTTTTAAAAATAAAAATAACTCTTCACTGTTCTAGAGATATTCTTGCTCTTCTCTTCTATTTTTAACCGACTTCAAAAAAGGAGGAGGTTCTCTATTCGACTGATTTTTTTTTTTTTTTTTTTTTTATGTTATATGTTACCTCATATCTCCGCCAATTGTAAACCGATTTTGAAAAAAAAAATGGGTTCAGTCTAGCTTCCGATTGGTCCAGTTTTTTTCATTGGTATTAGACCTTTTTTGTTGGGTTTGTTCAGGCCTAACTTCTTCGTTTATGAACCGATTTTGATGACTCTTTTTTTATTGGAAAGGGGCCATCTTACGGATGGTGCCATATTAATTTGGTCAAGTTCTGATGATATGATCACTATTAATAACATCACTAAAAAGAGAAAAATAAAAATAATTTTTAAGAAAAAAATAAAACTGACTTCAAAAAAATTAAATGCAACAAATAAAATACACTAAAAGGTATAAAATAATAATTATTTTATTTAGTTACAACTAAACGACGAAATATTAACATGAAATTACTTTTTGAAGTCGGTGCCAAACATATACCTTTTATGAATCGCACTCGACGGATCTTACTTAGTACGTTTGGCGGGTACGCTCGCTTATAGGTATAGTTTGTTTGGTACCGACTTCAAAAAGTAATTTCATGTTAATATTTCGTCGTTTAGTTGTAACTAAATAAAATAATAATTATTTTATACCTTTTAGTGTATTTTTATTTGTTGCATTTAATTTTTTTTGAAGTCGGTTTTATTTTTTTCTTAAAAATTATTTTTAATAATAATAATAAGTAGAGGTTTTTCCTATTTATTATTACTCCTATTATTTAAATTAAAAACCCTCATCTCATTTGAGTTTTGATTTTTCTTGACAATTTCATTTACAGTTCCTAACAATTTTAGTAATTATTTAAACTAATAGGTACTAATTCTCAAAAACAAAGATCTCTTAAAAACTTTATGAGCCTTTTAAATAAATGTATTGATGCATTCACTGGCTTCTCATTTTAATTCTTCAAGTTTGTATTCTTTTAATTAATAAAGTAAAGAAAATTTTAAAATTCAAAATATAAAATACTAGGTAAAGTTTCACATAAATAAAAGATCAATGCTTGTTTAGCACGACTCTATATATATTTCGGGGTAGCCCATCTTCAGGAGTTCACAAAGTATGGGCTTATACCCCGAAATATATAGAGAGTAGTGCTAAACAAGCATCTGATCTTTTATTTATGTGAAACCTACCTAGTATTTTATATTTTGAATTTTAAAAAGATTCCAAAAAATATTTTCAAGAATTTTCTTTACTTTATTTAATTTAGAAAGAATTTAATTTTTAGGACAAATTCTCGGCTTTTAGTAGAAATATTTTTTAATTGCGAAATCAGAGGGGATTCATCCCCCAAGAGTCGAACCTGAGAACTAACATGCTATCCGGGCAGTCAGCTCACACCCTCGAGACAAATAGCTCTCTCTGAATCGCAATATATGTTATAAGCAAAGAAATTTTTCAATTCATCCTTCAATAAAGGAAATTAAAAAATTCAGCTTAAAATGAAAAAAGTTTTTTTTATTTAATATGTTTCACCAAGAACCTACACCATTCTCCCTTAACAAAATCTTTTAATTAATTTGTCTTCTGGTTTAAGCATCCTTCAATAGTTCCCAATAATTAGTAGGTAATTCACTTCTATATTACTTGGTACCTAATTGGATTAAATTCACGAAAAAAAGATTTTTTTTTCATAAAGTTTAGAAATGTCTGAAACGGTAAAATAAATTTTTTTTAACTATAATTTTTACTATAATAAAAAAATACAAATCTTTATAAAACAATCTCAGAACGTTTATTTTGAAACTATTAGACGTTTCGGGAGAAATTCTCCCTTTATCGATTGGAATTTTTTTTTTTAAATTAAAAAAAGAAAAAAGTTGTTTTAGCTAATGTTTCGAAAACAACTCTAAGAAATTAAATATTTTGATCCGAGATTGTTTTATATGGATTTGAATTTTTTTATTATATTAAAAAACAATCAATAATTAATTTTTCTTTTCAATATAATTTTTAGGGGGTCAGCTTGATCGAGTGGTAAAAGTACATGCCTCGTAATCAAGCTAGCCCGGGTTCAATTATGACTCCTGACTCTCGGAAATCCGACTTTAATCTGATCCCGACATATTTGAGAATAAAATCAAATATATAGTATCGTAAAATTGCTAATGGTTGAATCCGAGAAACCACCCCCCCCCCCCCAAAAAAAAAAATAAATATATATATAATTTTTGCTTTATCCATGAGAAGCAGACAAAGTATCGTTATCGACCTCAAAGGACCCTAAAATAAAGATTACGGAACCCATGGACTCAATAAAGTGACAAATTGTAGTATTCATTTAGGTTGAATTTTAGAACCTGCTGCTTTTGTTAAAAATTACATGAAATCTTATCCTCTGCTTGATGCAAATAAATTTGAAAAGGTGACATTAAAAGAGTGTGTCTTCTGCTGGAAAAATAAATTTTTAAATTTATTTATAACCAGAATTTAGTTTCGAGGGCTTTGCCCTCTTTATTTATTTATTTATTATAAAATAATGCTCTAAGGTTATCAATCTATTACATTATTTTCACACATCAATTCCTGTGAATCAATTGTAATAAGCTGATAAAGAGGGCAAAGCCCTCGAAACTATATACTCGTTATTAATAAATTAAAAAAAATATATTTTTCCAGCAGTAGACACACTCTTTTATTGTCTCCTTTAATTTATAAAAATTCTGCTACTTTCTGCAAAAATAAACTTTGTGTGTGTTTTATTTGCATCACGCAGAGGAAAACCTCATTAATTCTTTTTTATAAAATATATACCTATAAATTTCATCAGTCTGAATATGATTATCAAGAGAATTCAAATTATTTAGGAAATTATTAATATTAAATTCTATTTTTATTCTATTTTTCGAATCGTTGTTCTTATTTATCACAATATGTATTTTTCTTGCATCATATGAACATTTTTTTTCCTACGTATTTTGACCTCTGAGAAAGATGACCTAAAATCCGATTATTTGGTAAACAACTCTCTCGGTTTGTTTTATTCACTATCTATTTTTAGATATTTTTTTGAGATTTATTATGGTCCTTAAAAACCTTTAATTCCCCCTACATTAAAATATTATATTCGGTCTGTTTTAAACAAATTAAATAGAATGTTGGGTGACTATAAAACGAAATACAAAATAATAAATGAAAATAAAATAAGTGAATGATGATGGATCGTGTTGGGTATGCGCTTGTTCTAATCAGCAACGATTATTTATTGAACATTACGATTGGGTGAAAAAGTAAACTTTTTTAAGATTTGTCATTTTGTTTCCAAGCTAACAAAATTTTTAATGCCATTTACATTGTGAAAGGAACGAGGGCTGAACCGCGACCTAGTATGATATACACCTACTTCCACTTGTACTTCCAAATATTTCCAAGTACTACCAAATATTTCCAAGTACTTCCAAGTACTTTCAAATATTTCCAAGTCCTTCCAAATATTTCCAAGTACTTCCAAATAATTACAAGTACTTCCAAAAGACTTCCAAAGAGGTGTACATATACTTCCAATCGCGGATCACCCCTCGGGAAGGAAGTTTATGATTTTGAGATTTAACTCCTATCAATGCAACCCGCCCTATTTCTGTATTAATATGGCGACGCAAAATCTCATATAATATGCTAAAAGCACACACAGTCGACGTATAGACTTTTTTTTTAAATTTATTCTCAGATTAAAATTAATTGTAATAATTCATTCACAAAATAATAGCTTATGTCTCAAAGGTGTCTAGTCACTTATTATTGAATTATTAGATCAAGAAGTGGGAAGACTCTCCTTATTGATCTGAAACAAAGCATAGTTCAAAACCATTCACCATTTGAACTTAAACTACGCATAAATATTCAGTTGATTAATATAAGCCATTTTCTTAAATTCCAGCACATTAGTATCAATTGTTCAAAATAAATTCCAAATTCTGATAAAGATTTGATTGTTTTGGGATTTTTTAATTTGAAAGTTCAAAATTGCTTCTACAAATATTTTACTGCTAGAATTAACCTCCGCAAGCTTTCGATTTATAGTTATATTAGTTATTGATATTCAGACCTATATTTTTATACATTTCAAATATTTCTTAAGACGAATAAGCAAATATAAATAAATAAATAAAAATATTGATTCGTTTTTTGAGTGACCTGCTTACTATTAATACAAAATGTATTTAACTAAGTCCAATCGAGTATTTGAAACCATGAGAAATGACAGATAAAATATTTATAATCTAAAAGACTGATGACGAAGGTCAAACCATTGAAAATATAATATATTAGAGTGAAAAACAAAGTATTAAGTATCTTTTTGGGTGTCTTTTTTTGAAAAAAGATGGAAATTATTTCAAAAATCAACCCAGTATATAATATTATTAAATGAATTTAACTTTAAAGGACATCATAGATATTAGTTGAAATATTTTTACATTGCATATCAGAGAGGTTCGTCCCCTTAGGAATCGAACCCAAGCGCTAACTAAGCTTGCCGGGCCAGTAGCCAAACCCTTAAGACAAATCTCTCTCTGACATGCAACATATATAATTATTATAGCTAGATCTTTCACTCCCTTCAACTCAAAGGGAATAGTGAAAATTCCTGCTAAACTGAAAAAGTTTTCAGTGACGGACTCATGGATGGATCTGATATGCAATGTAAAAAAATATTTCAACTAATATCTATGATGTCCTTTAAAGTTAAATTCATTTAATAATAATATATTAGGTTGTTTCAAAAAGTACTAATTAAAATAAAAGTAAAATTTTGAAGTAAATTAAATTTTATTTTCCCTAACAAAATCCATAAAGAGTTGATAAGAGGGGACCCTTACCTACTTTTCTGCTTTTTTCAAGGGTGTAAAAAGTAATTATTTTAAAGATATATTACATGAAATTAACCCATTCATTCTATATGAAATACTAATTAAAATAATGTAAAATTTCCAAGTAAATTAATTTTTATTTTTCTATCAAAATCCATAAAGGGCTGATAAGGGGGACCCTTATCTACTTTTCTGCTTTGGAAGGGTAAAAGCTAATTATTTTAAAGGTATTTCAATGAAATTATATCCATTTATCTCTATATGAAATACTATTAATATATATATTTATATATTGCTGTAGCGGAGGGTATTCGGTGTATAGCCTGTGTTTTGATCTGAGCAAATAGTGTATACCATGTACTAGTAAAAATTTAAAAAATTTTTGAGACATTAACATTCACATACATAAATAATTTAAATTGTTTCAATTTACTTTCAAAATTATAATTTAAAAAAAAAATACCCGACTAAAACATTTTATTTTATTATTTTATTATAGGTATATAGCTATACTCGATGATTTTTACGATCCATATTACAGCATATTGAGAATTCAGATACGCTATCTGGTGGTCTAAATTGAAACTAGGTACTGTAGGTTAAATATTCATTAGACAGCTGTGATTTCAGTGATAAAATTATTAATATCTCCTAAAATATAATTTCTTCGATATTCAGTCATTAGAGCTTTTTTATAGACCAAAACGCCATGATTTCTCTCAATGTTTTTTATCAAAATAGTTTCACCAGTTTTTGAGATATTTCGAAAAAATAAAACACTTTTTTCATGCACTATTACAAACTTGGTCATACTCTTTATGCTCAAGTAAATATCATGTGATTATTGTTTGGTACATGATAACACAATCTTAGGGTCAAAGTCATTTTTGAAAATTTCTTCATAAATGGCACAAACTTTCAAACTAATCTGTTATAAGACAAAAATAATAAATTTTTTAAAGTTGAAAAGATGACATTAATTATTTTAAATTAAGTCAAGTTAATTCTTTTATAAGTCGGAGTGATCATTCTAGAGATCACGAAAAATGTTCTGCATTATTTAAATTTAAATTTGCTATTTATTTATAAATATAAGTATAAGTTTATTATCCATATCTATAAGTTTTAATTTAAATGCAAAACTAACCGCCCAAAATTGGGATGGAGGATGAAATTCTATGCTCTTATACCAAACTCAACCAAATGTTGTATACATAATCAGTAGGCCTCCAGAAGTCTAAAAATCAAAAATTACCTCCTACATGATTATAAATAATTTTATTAAATATTAAATATAAGTGAGGAGCCAGGTTGTATGGTAAAGTCAAATGGATGGCCACATCAGAACGTGTCAGTTTATTTATTTTTATTAAAATATAACATTTTTTTTTCAATGAATTTTCACAAGTTTTTTTTTGTTATAAATAGTGGTGATGATGTCGTCTTATGCGAAACACCATTGTACATTGTCCACCGTTAACTGCATACACAATAAAACACTATATGTAATTACTTTAGTGTTCACTTTATTATTACTACTTAGAGCCAAAAGTGTTCTCTAAGGCCTTCAAAGAAAATTTTACCACAAAATATTCTGATATGAACAAATAAGGGAACAACTATCCAGCACCCTGTGTGAAGATTTTCTACTTGGTATTGATTTAAGATTTTTGAGTCTTTATTCAAAAAATTTTTTTAGGGTATTTAAATTCATGTAATGTGCCAAAAATAAGACAAGTTTTTAAAAAATACCGAATTTCCGTTTAATTAATTTATCTATTGAAAAGATAATGTAAATTAACTGGATGACGTATTTCAATAAACAGAAATCGCTTTTCCTCGCCTCCGCTAGTCATCTATTTCTCAATGTTAAACTTGTTGACTTGTAGTCTAGTAAATTCCCTTCTCTTCTATTATATTTTCCAAATGGATTACACAATTATATTCAAGTTCGTTGACTTGTGTTTTTCTTCTGTGACCATGGTTCTTAATAAATATTCATTTTCTATCTCATTTGTTTCTGTTTTTTGATAATTAGTTGTTCACAAAATCAAAAAGCAATTTTTTGTTTATTTGCATCAAAAAGTATTTAAAAAGCCCATACCAAAGATCCTATTATATACTAGTAAGTATCTTAATGTTTGTCAAAAGAGCTACCCTTTCAAGGTTCAAACTCATGTACCAAAACCAGTAACTGCGTTTTGGGCTATCATTTGAGACGAGAAACTCTAATAAATGTATAATTTAATGGTAGTATAATTTAATTTTAATTGATAAAGTAAAGGTGTGTAGTTTCACAGTGAATGAAATTAAACTCAAAGAGGTTTATACAAACTCAATATATTTCGGATTATTAGTCCATCATCGCGAGTTTACAGGTTAAAACTAATAATATTTGAACATGTGATCACAAATTATAACATCTAAATCATACGTATAAATATAACAAAATATAACATCCAAATCATACGTACGTTTGGATGTTATATTTTGTTATATTGGTACTTATGATTTAGATGTTATAATTTATGATCACATGTTCAAATATTAATTTTTAAGGATTTAGGTGTCGGTTCTAGGTGAAACATTATAAATAACTTATCAGGAGAATTTTCTAGGTTAGGTTTCACAAAAAGGAAATATTAAAACAAATGTATGTTTATTTTGAGTTTGATTCACTCGATATATATTTTGGGTTACTATCCCATCTTCAGGAGTTCAAATAAAAATCCCTCAGTTGAAACACTGTGGAATTTATCCTTAAAATAGTAGTTATCCTTCAGAATTTTTTACAGATTTTCAGCTATTATAATTTTGTAGTTACAACTAGATAAAATACTGTTATATAGTGTTAGTAAGTAACAGACTCAAAAATTATAACAGCTAAAAATGTGTAAAAATTCTGAGGGATAGTTACTATTATAGGGATAAAGTCTACAGAGTTTCAAACTTATAGCACCTATCTCTTTAAGTGATTGAATAAAAATTAAAACTTAAATTATTTTTTTCTTTCAAATTTACCTACATTCTCATAGCAAATTTATAATACAAAAATTATTTTTTCCTCCTGATCTATAGGGTTGATTTCTACAATAATACCTTATCTAGTTTCAATTTAATGAAAGTTAAAAAATTATTATTATTTTTAAATTAAACAAAAAGTCAATTAGAAATTAAAAAAAAATATATTATCATAAAAATAGCCTTATACGAGGGATGAACCGCGATTGGAATTAGGTGTACACCTCTTTGGAATTAGGTATGTGGAATTATTTTGGAATTCGTTAGATAATGCCCCTTCATCTATTGTCTTCTACTTGGAAGTGGAAGTGGAAGTAGGTGTACACTATATATATATATATATATATATATATATATAGGTCACGGTTCACCCCTCGACCTTTTATATATATAGACCGTGTGGCCTACATGGATAAGGCGTCGGACTTCGAATCCGAAGATTGCAGGTTCGAGTCCTGTCACGGTCGAGACAAATTTTTGCATGCATTCATAAAATTTGTTAGGTCTCATTTCATTTGTTTTCGTACACTCAAATAAACATAGCACAAGTATTTTCAACGAAGAGAAAAAATAAAAAAATAATAGTTAATATTATTTATGTATTTTAAGCAAATGATGGTCACATGTGCTGCTTGCTGTGTATTTTTTTTTTGCAACATTGACTTAATACATTACTGAGGGTGAACCGCGACCTAATATGCTGTACACCTACTTCCACTTGTAATTCCAAATATTTGCAGTACTTCCAAATATTTCCAAGTACTTCCAAATATTTCCAAGTACTTCCAAATATTTCCAAGTACTTCCAAATATTCCCAAGTACTTTCAAATATTTCCAAGTGCTTCCAGATATTTCCAAGTTCTTCCAAATATTTCCAAGTACTTCCAAATATTTCCAAGTACTTCCAAAGAGGTGTACACCTACTTCCAATCGCGGATCACCCCTCGTACGTTACTATGTATGTATATTGATTCTTTTCTTTTCTATTTCCATTTATCTTTTTTATCATTAATAAGACCATTAGAGGACATCATTTCCATACATGAAACATTTCTTAGGTGTTAATTTTCGAACTTACATAAAAAAAGCACTGTAATAAGAATGTGGCTACGATCTGGTTGGAAGGAATAATTAGTGTTTTATGTAATGTTAAAGAGGAGTGAATTATTTTTTTTTAACCATGCTAGTGATCTTGCTTGAATACATGACTTCTTATATATTAGCTAAAATTATTTGAGTTGAGTGGAAATAGAGTTGTAAAGTTAGAATGCTAATCTGAGTATTAATATCTACACATCTACAGTTCATTTGAAGTACATTTCATTGATGAGCCTAGTGATAAGTTTAGACTTATCTTGTTTCGTAAGAAACAAAACTTAAACTTCATTAATATAAACATGCTTTACATTTAAAACAAAAGCGAGTAATTATCCTTTCTTTTTTTCATGCAACTGAAAGTTATGGTCTGAAATTAGTTTTACATTCTTCTTCAAGTGTTTTGTGTCTTCCTTTCATTGTACTAGGTAATTTTCCTGAGGACATTGTTCACAGAGGTGTTGCCTTACCCCGTTTTATGGAGGCATCTTGTATTTTTGACAGAGCTAAAATTGTATTGAGTGAAGACAGATTTTGAGTAAACTGAATTCGGAATCGAACCCTCTCATACATTCGATTTATCGACTACTCTAGATAATAGAGGCGGGAAAAGTGGGACAGCAAGTTCGATTCGAGCTGGTTAGGTAGTGGTTCACACGTTTCTACTTCAATTACTGTAATTAGTGTGTAAAGGCTAGTTTACACGGGCTTAGTACTAAGTATTAGTAGTAACCACTCGCGCTGATTCTGTGTCGTGTAACACACAATATAAGTGGTTAGTATTAGTAGAGTGGCAAATGCTAGGTGAATAGAAATGGTTTCTGTTGCACTAATGGCAAGTAGCTTCCCCTAACATCATTAATAGGTATATTATATTGACAATCCAACTGCCATCTTGCAACTTTCAATATAAATTAATTACAATGGTTAGAAGAGGACGCGTGAACCTTTACTAACCAATTAGTCTGATAAGTGCTTAGTAATGGTATAGTACTAATAGCAAGTACTAATCAACTTCTGCTAAACCTATTACAAATTTATTATGGATGCGAATGATATAACATAATTCAATAAA